>VMDO01023903.1:0-30717 GCA_007922755.1 Pedetes capensis
TGTGTGGTGCTGGATATTGAACCTAAGGATTCATGCAAGCTAAGCAAGGGCTCTACCATTTAGCTAAGCTCCCCAGCCCTATTTTTATTTATTTATTTATTACTTGTAGTATTGGACATATTAGGCAAGTTCTCTACCTGTGAGCCACACCCCAGCCCCTTTTTTATGTTATTGAGCCAGGGTCTCACTGAGTTGCGCAGGTGGCTCCAGGCCTCCTGTGTAGCTGGGCTTACAGGCATCCACTAGGGCACCTGGCTCAGCCCTATTATTAGTCCCTGAACTGAGCACATTACTTTGTTGTGTTGACTTATGTCACATGATATACTTAACAATAAACAAGTGAAAAATTTGTTTATAGGGAAGGAGAAAGAAGGGAAAGTTAAGCAGAAAGACTTCTTGTAAGACATCTTCATCTTTTTTTCTTTTTACAAACTCTCACACCTTTATGCTAATAAATCTGCCACCACTAAGTTCCTTTGGCTGCTTATTTAGAGTTTCAAATGGCAGCAGTGAGGGGCCGGGCGTGGTGGCACATGCCTGTAATCCCAGCGGCTCGGGAGGCGGAGGTGGGAGGATGGCAAGCTCAAGACCAGAGGTAGTCTGCGTAACTTAGCGAGACCCTGTCTCAAAAAGTAAAAAAAAAAAAAAAAAAATGGGCTGAGGTGCAGCTCAGTGGTCCAGCACTTGCAGAGCATGCAGGCGCGAGGCCCTGGGTTCAACCCCCAGTACCGAAGGAAAAAAAAGAAAAAGGCAGCAGTGTCAATATTTTCATGCTCAGTGTCACAATATTCATGCTTTCAATATTTGCATGTACAACTTCATAAATATTTGACTCAAATTCACCTCCGGTATTCTTTTTGTTTCTCTGTTTTGCTTTTACCTTTGTTGGCTAATTCTTTCTGCATTATCTATAAATGTCACATGAGTTTATCACTGGGAGACAAAGGGGCAATACAAATACACACCCTGCTTTCTGGGTGGGAACTGCACAACAGACATGCAGTGACCAATCACTGAGAGACTTTGAAACAAGTGATGTGATTGGTCACTGATTATGATGTGTATCTGTCATTCATGCAGTAGTTTGTGGACTGAAGAGCTGGCAGCAGTACTACTAGCAGCTAGCAGTTTGTATTTTATGCCACTACATATGGTTAACGTACCCTGATTACTGAAATTTGAACTGTGTTGTTGGGTTATTTACCTAGTCCCAGTATCTGTAATTTCTGCATATTGGAACTATGCAAACTGAGGACTGCCTGCATGTGTTTATGTATATAACATATTATACATGTTATAAATCCCCCACATGTCTGTCACCTTGTGCTGTGGGGGGCTTGCATTTTGCTGTGATGCTGACAGCTATGTTACCGGTATTTCAGAGACCAACAGGGCCATCCATGTGAACAGGTTTCAGCAGAGCTCCCAGACTAAGACAGACTAGGGAGAAGGATGGCAGCCCACTGGTGAAACAATTACCCATTGAAATCTCAGGAATAGCAGAGAAGCCCTGTCAGACATATTGCCAGAAAATTAGCACGTCCCAGCAAGGCATTTAAAAGAAACCTAGGAAAGAGTTGCTTCCTCAAAGTAGGGTCCATCTGAATGATGGGAATGGAGTAAAGCCCCTGAGATCTCTATTTGCTGATGTGACACAACTCAAAATGAGAAGAAACATGTTGTTGTTGGGTGCTGTAGAGTCCATGTCCGACTCATAGTGACCCTATGTACAACAGGTGAAACACTATTGTCAGTGCTTCTCTGCTGTTCATAGGGTTTTCAATGGTGGATTTTTGGGAGTGGGTTGCTGGGTTCTTCTCCCAAGCATACAGCACCTAGTGTTCCCAGGCAGTCTCCCATCCAAGTACTAACCAGGCCCGACCCTGCTTAGCTTCCCAGATCTGACAGGATGGGATGCCCCAGTGATGTGGCTGCAGGTTGCCCAGTGGTAGAACACTTGCAAAATATATGCAAGGCCCTGTGTTTAACCCCCAAGTACTGCTAAGAAGAAGGTGGGGGAGGCAGAGAAGAGGAGGGGGAGTGTGAGGGTGCCCAAACCCCAACACTGTGGGGGACTGGCAAAGCGTGGCTGACGAGTCAAGGATGGCTTCAGGCTCTGGGATGCCTTTGGTGCAGGTTTTATTGCACAGCTCCTATTAAAGAGATAAAGCCCTCAGCCAGGCGCGTTGGTGCATGCCTGTAATCCCAGTGGCTTCGGAGGCCGAGACAGGAGGATCACAAATTCCAGACCAGAGGCGGTCTGCGTAACTTAGTGAGACCCTGTCTCAAAAAGTAAAAAAATGGGCTGGGGGTGCAGCTCAGTGGTCCAGCACTTGCAGAGCATGCAAGCTCAAGGCCCTGGGTTCAACCCCCAGTACCGGGGGGAAAATAGAGAGAGAGAGAGAGAGAGAGAGAGAGACAGACAGACAGACAGACAGACAGACAGAGATAAAGCCCTCAAGCCCGCCTTTTGGGATAGCGGAAGTGTCACCTCTCTTGAGTGTTGCAGCTCCACCTCCAGCACTGGGTCCAGAGGCTCTTTGTCTTTAGCAGTGGGCCAGGGGGCCCCTCTGGATGTCCCTGAGAAGGCTGGCTTCTCTGCAGCTGGTCTCTGATGATCTCCCGTGTTTGTCTGGCATTGCAGTGGCCTCTGCGATGGCAGGCAGACTTCTCTTGGTCTGGCGAGCTTGACCTCTGCAGTGATGTGGCAGCAGGTTGGTGTGATGGTACCACCGGGCTCAGATGGTAATGGAACACTGCCTCTGTGATGGCAGGCAGTGTCCTCTCTCTATCTGGTGATGGTGTGGCCTATCTGCAATGGAGTGGAAGAGCAGGCAGGCAGCAAGCAACCCCCACCCCCCAGCAAGAAGCTAGCAGCCAGTAGCAGCCAGTAGCAGCCAGCAGCAGCCAGCAGCAGCCAGCAGCAGTCAGCATCACCATCAGCAGCCTCACATGCAGAGTGAGCTCTGTTTATGTAGTTCTTGGACAACTGCCCTAACTGTCTCAAGATGGTAATCAGGTGGGGGGCATGAGGGGCTAGGTGCAACCAATTTAGGAGTGATATTCAAATAAAGAGTGAAACCACATGTCACTCCTTAGGCAATCAAGGGAAGATCCTTGATTACCAATCAGAAGGCAAGATGAGGGTTGGATATAGCCAATTAGATAACAGGGGGTCCAAGAGGGCTAAATAAGCCTTTATCCCAATCATGCTTCCTCTCTCGCCCCTGGAGCTATCCCATAACATTCCCTACAGGGGAGGAGGAGGTGGAAAAGAACTGTATGTGCCTCACTTTGTCACGGACATTTTTGCATTTTAGACTGTCCAATCTAGCAATAACGTCAAGGACTTAAGTGGTCAGTAATGGAGGCAGAGAAATGATTTACAAGGTGAATGCAAGCTAGCAATGAAGAGGTTATGAACGATAGCAATAGCCACAGAGAAGGAGAGAAGTCTGATTATTTAGGTGGTAAATTAGACCAAATTTATTGACTGATTGGATATGGGAGATGGGATGGAAGAGTTGAGACTGACACCAGCTTTCTGCCATAGGTGGCTATGAAGATGCTAGTATTTCTGGGTCAGAGAATGATGAGGTTAGGGAAGGAACACTCAATGAATGAAAAAATGTAAGTTCAGACACCTAAGTTGTTTGGCTCAAAATATATTTCAGATATTCAAATCCAAATATCCACCAGATATTTGGATGCATGAGTTGAAGCACTGAAGAGACTTCAGGACAGATATGAAAGGCGGGGGGGGGGGGAGCTATTTGGAAAGCCTGAAAACATGAGAGAAAGTACAAATAAAAAAATATATGGGACATGAGATTTGCACAAGAAAAAGCATTTGGAGGGAGAATAATGCATTGATACCATGTAGGCACATCAATGGTCCTAAAATGGATCTGGAGGAAAGGGTGCCCTTGAGGGAACAAGGAAGAAAGAGTTCAGCCAGTAGCCAGTAGAAATAGGGGTCAAGGAAAGCAAGGGAAGAGGGCTTGGCAAGGAGGGAATACTCCACAGAACCAAAAGTACCAGTTAGGTCAGGAAGTAAGTTTAAACCACAGACTTCTGTACTAGCAATGCCAGTCACACAGCATGCCCTTACTTGTTGTGACTATTAAGTTATTCTTAGCAAACCCCCTGCCTGCAGTCATAGCACTGTGGCCTCAGATCCTGTCAGATCTCTGAAGCCAGGCAGGTTCGGGTCTGATTAGTACTTGGATGGGAGACTGCCTGGGAACACCAGGTGCTGTAGGCTTGGGAGAAGGACCCGGCAACCCACTCCTAAAAATCAATCAGCCACTGAAAACCCTATAAATAGCAGAGAAACACTGACAATAGTGTCTTACCTGTTGTACATAGGGTCACTATGAGTGGGATGCAGACTTAATGGCAACTAACAACAACAGCAGCAGCAAACACCCCCCTCCCCCCAGTTTCCCAGGATCACTCAAGGTGGGGCAGGGGAGGAAGATGTGACTTAGAGGCAGCTGGTGAGGAATTCAAGCAGCCAAAGCACAATGCAGTGGAATAGGCTAGGGCTTCTGGGTCACATGGACCTAGATGTGATTACAGTTCCACCACTGACATGGGTGGGAGGCTATCTTCTGAGCCTCAGTTCCCAAAATTTGCACAATTAAAGTGAGGTAATGATGGCAAACACAGTAACTAACATAAAGTTGTTGTTGTTGTTGTCACAAGACCCTTGGGAGACAAGTATCTCCCAATACCTGGAGAAAAGGAGCATCCATAGGCCTGAAGTCAAGGATCACAGTGAAGAATATGAACAAGCAAGAGTTGTCAGGGGTCCGTCAGTTTCTTACCAACGGATCACACCCTTTTGGCCCTGTCATATTTCTTCAAGATTCTCCAGTCTTCATGCTTAGTTTTGCCTGTTTCTTCAGATCCTCATTACCTTATGCAGGTTTTTAATGTCACATAAAACATACCAAATAGATTTGTATGTTTTTCTCTGGTTAATTTGTCTTCTGCCACAGGTGCCTCGGCCATAAACCAAAGATGGTAGAAAAATGTATCGTGTACTTAATATTAGTTATGACTTATTAAGAATTGTAATGCAAAGCAAGGGAATTTGGGGAGACATGGTTTTATTTGAATACCATATTTGAAAAAATACTTTGTCTTTCATTGTTAGAGTTTCACGCATTTTAACTAGGTGCACATTTACAAAATGAAAAAGATAATTAGGTTTTTTAAATGTTTTATCTTTCTGAAAACAATCAATGGTGGAAACTTAATTGGTCTTCAGTTAGCTTAAATTATATGAAAATACAATTTAAAATTCACATATATTAATTCAAGCAAATCAGGAAATTATAAAAATGTACTGAGTTACAAGGAATGGGATTATCACAGTTCTGTTTCAGAAAGTAGCTGCAAGGAAAGCCCCACCATCCTCATTATTTCTCCCTTACTTAAAACTATCTTCTTCCTAATTTCATTAGGTTCTCAAATCTTGTTGTTGTTGTTATTGTTAGGTGCCGTTGAGTCGCTATCCGACTCATAGCGACCCTCTGTATAACAGGGGAAACACTATTGTCAGTGCTTCTCTGCTGTTCATAGGGTTTTAAATGGCAGATTGACTCTTGGGAGGGGGTTGCCAGGTCCTTCTCCCAAGCCTGCAGCTTCTGGTGTTCCCAGGCGTTCTCCCATCCAAGTACTAACCAGGCCCGACCCTGCTTAGCTTCAGAGATCTGACAGGATCGGATGCCACAGGGCTACAGCTGCAGGCTCTCAAATCTTACCAGAGGAAATAAGTTGTGATTTAGTAGTATTGTATCAACATAACGTGATAGCAACCCTATGTACAAGAGAACAAAACACTCTTTGACACTGAGCCATACCCAACACTGTGTCAGTGCTGCTCGGCTACTCATAGGGTTTTCTATGGCTGACTATATCAGGATTGTTTCAGAAGTGCACTAGCAGATCTATCTCCCATTTTTGCAGTGCTGGGGATTGAACCCAGGGCCTAAGAGAGCACAGAGAAGCACTCTAACAACTGAGCTAAATCCCAGTGCCATAGTTCACATAACAAGTATTTAAAAGCTTAAGAGTCATGAAGGGAACAAAGTACAGGACAAGACTTTGTCCACAAGATGCAAAAATGCTTTTAGTCTGGCTGGGAAGAAAATGTTTAACATCCATCAAACATTACTGTAAATGAAATTGCAAAATAGGATAATAAAGGCTCTACTTAAAAGTGCTGCAGGAAACAACAACAACAACAACAACAACAATAATAATAATAATGATGATGAAAATACGGTACTGGGGGTTAAACCCAGGGTCTCCCGCTTGCATGCTTTGCAAGTGCTGTACCACTGAGCTGTACCCTCAGCCCATTTTTTTACTTTTTGAGACAGGGTTTTGCTAAATTACGCAGACTGCCTCTAGTCTCGAACTTGCGATCCTCCTGTCTCCGCCTCCCAAGCTGCTGGGATTTCAGGCATGCGCCACCTTGCCCGGCAGAAACATAAATTATATCATAATTTAAGTAATAACATGCTCTAGGTGGCAGCAGAGTTCTAAAAAGGGAAAAACTGTACTTGGAGGGGGAGGAATTATCCCACACAGCAATTAGAGGAAAGGGAAAGAGAGAGAGAGTTTAATCTGAAACTCAGGCTAGTAGCAGAATTGAAGAAGACAGCATTATGCACTGACAAATTCTAGTGGCAAAAGTAAAGAATATTAACCAAAGCAACTCTGACTCTAACCCCTTTAGAAAAAAAAATCTCAATTAGCTCCCTGTACTCATTAAATTTTAGACTTAGACTCAAGAGAGGTCAGGACATAAAAAACCACAACCAGGATGTGATGTAGCTGGAATTGAGTCCATCTCCAAAGCACCGCCTCTTTCTGTTCTACCATCCTGCCTCTCCAAAGCAAACAAGACCCACTCGCCTCAGGGAAAAGCAGCAGTAAATTTGATTTGTGCAGCCAAAATAAATTCCATATGTAGAAAACTAACAAATTGAGTTTAAAATTAAGTCAGAAAGGCAAAGGAACCACAATAGCCAAAATAATCTTCAAAATGAAAAATTTTAAATAACTTACTCAAATACAGGACTTACTAAAAAGTATAGTAATGAAGTCAGTACAGTATCAGTGAAGGAAATGGTGAATAGATGAGCAGAACAGCATGAAGAGACCTGTATTAGACACACACATATACACTGAGGGTCTCAGTACCATTGGATATGTATAATAGACAGAAGTCAGATTTTTTTTGTGGTGCTATAGTCAAACAGAGTGAGGTGTAATTTTCATACAGTATTATGCCTTGACTGTGGTGAAGTTGGCCAAGATATAATCCTGGGCAACCAGTATCAGAACATTCTATATTTTCAACACACCCAGATTTCCCTCCCATCTCTTTGTTATCAAACCCTCTTCAATCTCCAATCCCAAGTAACTGCTCATCTGCTTTCTGTCACTATACACAGCTATACCTTTTCTGGAATTGCCTATGTATCAAATCATATATATTGTTTTCCATATGGTATATTCAGAGGTGAAATACTGAAAACATTCCTTCTGAGAGCAAGAATGAGACAAGGATGTCTACTATCACTGCTTCAGTTTGACACTGGACAGAAGGATTTTGTCAGTGAAATGAGGCAAGAAAATAAAACAATGTAAGAGATATTGGAAAGAAATCTATTACTAATCTGAAGATTGTATGGTTGTATATTATAAAGACAATGTGAAAACTCTTAGACTATGATGTCCTTCTCCAGGGACTGGTCCCTCCTGACAACATGTCCAAAATACATAAGATGCAGTGGAGCCATCCTTGCTTCCAAGGAGCACACTGTCTTTCTAGGATGGATCTGTTGGTTCTTTTGGCAGTCCATGGTATATTCAATATTCGTTTCCAGGACCATAATTCAAAAGCATCAATTCTTGTTGATATCTATGCTGAGCAAATAATCCGAGAAGCTGGATTTTATGAAGAACGTGGCATCAGGATTGGAGGACATCTCATTAACAACCTGCTTTATGCAGATGACAAAACAGGATTTGAAAAACAAAATTCCTTACAACTGGGCCAGTACACAATTTCATGATAGATGGAGAAAAGACTGAGGTTTTCTAAGACTTTGCTTTACTTGGTTCTACAATCAACATCCGTGGAAGCAGCAATGATGAAATCAAAATATGTGCTGCATTGGGAAAAGCTGTTGTAAAAGACTTCTTTAAGTGCTGAAAAGTAAAGATGTCACATTGAAAATGAAGGTGTGCTTGACTCATGGAATGGTATTTTCAGTCACATCATATGGTTGTGAAAGCTGAACAAATGTAGGGCTAGGCATATAACTCGGTGGTAGCTTGTTTGCCTGGCATGTGTGAGGCCCAATGTTCAATTTTCAGACCTACAAAAGATAAAGTAAAAAATAGAAATAAAAAATATATAGATATATATATATAAATGCTCTTCTATGTATCAATCATAAAAGTAGAAAACTGAAGTTTGAAAAGATACCATTTGGTATATCAAAATAGCATTTGGAAATATATATAATAACTACTGGAGAAAATTATGAGATTTTAGTCAAAGACATTAAAGATTATTTTTAAAAGACTGAAAAAATAGAAAGCTATTACTTTATTTTATTACAAATAAATGGATTTGAAGGCAGTATCAGAGAAATATAAATGATTCTAAGTTAATCTGAACATTTGGCATTAAAAACACAATCTCAGATATTTTAGTCAATCATGCCAAGCTTATTTGAATATTCATATGGAAGAGCAATGGTATAAAAACAGTTGAAAAATAATAAGGTGAGGAGAATTGCCCTATAAGATATAAATCTATAGCAATCCATTAAGGGTGATGCCATAGGGATAGAAATAAAGTAAGCTAATGCAATATAATGGTTTGAGTTTAGCTTGGTAAAGGGCTAAGCTGTGCTCTGAGGACCTAGGTTTGATCCCCAATACTGCACAAAACAGGAGAAGGATGTGGCAATCCACTCCCCAAGCAATCCCTAGACAATCAGTCACTGAAAACTCTATGAGAGTCACTATGAGTCTGACTTGCCTGGTTGGCACCAAACAACAACAAACAACAACAAAGCAATACAATGGAGAGCTCAGAAGGGAAACAGACATTACATGGTTACTCTAATATGTGGCAAAAGGTGCTGTAGCAGGTCAAGGGAGGAAGATTTTAGTAAATAATTCTGGGATAGCATAGATAAAGTGAAATAAGAAGTTTAGGAGAACATAAGGAAACAAACAGAAAAAATGGCAAGCATTAATCTTACAAAATCACTAATTGGAATTAAGCATAAGTGGACTAAACATCTCAGTTAAAAGGTAGAGCCAGATGCTATGGCACACCTGTAATCCCACCTACTGGGAAAACTGAGGTAGGAGGATCACAAATTCTAGGTGGAAGACAGCCAGCATAATTTAGGGAGCCATGTCTCAAAATAAAAAAAGGATCGACCATCTAGCTCAGTAAAAGATCACTTACCTAGCAAGGAACAATTTAGATCTGCATACCCTGGAGAGCTCCTGGTGCCGCTAGAGTTTCCAGTTCTCAAGCAAGAGGAACTTTGGAAATCAGCATCCAGGATTCAACCCCAAGACTTCTCTTTTAGCCTCAGCAGTAACTGAGCTGTTATTAGAGCTTCTGAAACCATGATATGTGGGGAGGGAGACCAAGAATGCCAGTCACATGGAAATATACAAGTCCAACAATAAAATCCTTGGTTACCCAGCTGAGATCAAACCCTTCAGCAAGCAATGTACTGCTATACCCCAATTGCTGAAAAATCACCATTTTCACAAGAATGTGTTTAGAAATTAGTAAACTTGGTATCCTCTTAAATCTACTTCCACATGAAAAGTAATGGAAGAAATGCACTAAACAACCACCAAATAACCAAATGAGCCCTGATGCTGAGCAGATAGTGACCAGATAGTGAAGATACGGGAAGACTTGGTGGACTGTGTGAATGGCCTGGGAGTGTAAGTTCTTATGGACACACTATGCAGTGCAACCCTGAGGCAACAAGGCCAGGGGTGATGTCAACTTGCAACAAGTGTGGGGGCAAAACCTGAAGCGGGGGCAATTGGTAACTAAAGCTATGCATGGTGGGTCAAAACTGGGAAATTGGGGGAGGAATAATGGCTCAGTGGTTCAGGGGAGGGATGTGGATCTGAGGACCAGGGCCTGAGTGTGTGCTGGGACAAGGACAGGGACAGGGGCAGGGGTAAGTGAATGGGACCAGCACCTTAGCAACAGGTGAAGGCCAGTATATTGTCAAGGCTGCAGGCGCAAAGACACAAGGAAGCCCATCCGGAGACTGGCATAATATCAGGTGGACAGGCTTTTATGGGCCTAAACACCTCCGGGCCCACAGACAAAGGACTTGACCCATGGACAGGAATGATAAACCCATCAGGAGCACATTAGGTGAAGATCTGAGTGTGGGGATGGACAGCTGGGGGAGAGGAATGGGACTGGGGCACAGCTCAAGGTCTAAAGGCCAATTGACAGGAGGCCAGGACCACATGGTTAAGAACCCAAGGCTGTGTGAAAGCCGAGAGGTCCTGAAGACCAATGTGGCCTGATTAAATCGGCATGGCCTGAATGTTGAACAAGTGGCATTGCATGGAGACCACAGCAATGGGTCTTGTCCAAGGGATCTGGGCAGGGACAGGAGGGCAGGGAGTCAATACAATATGCAGGTGCAGAGCCAAGAGAAGGCGGCCAGGATGCGATCATATCCTGGTGTGGTATGTAAGACCACATGGAAAAAACGTCAGCACCATTAAGACCATTGGACGCTACCAAATGGACAGGGGTGGGTAACTAGGGCTCCTGAGGAACATGGGTTGATTGGAGGCAGATGGATGGGAACCAGTTGGTAAGGTGGGATAACCATAGGAAAGCAAGGGGTAGGGCAAGCCATGCAACCCAAATGCTCTTATGCATGCTCTCTGACAGGCAAGATATCACTATGGCAGGCTGGGAGAGTGGCTCACTGAACTTAGAGGAAATGTTGGCACAAGACTACTGTTAGCCTAGGGCTCCACAAGGGGGTACCAACCACCCAGGACAGGCCAGTGGGGATTGGGCAGGGACACACCCTAGCGGTGGAGGCCAAGAAGTGAAGGCCGGGACTGGCATTACTCCTGGGAAATGAGGCCATGGGGAATGCCACGTTAATACACACAGGAGGTTAATTTTCAGTTATGAAAAAAGTTGGTTTTGATCCTTTTCCTCAGTGTCCTCATTGTTTTATGGAAGATTGGATTTCTAGAGGCCCTTGCTCTACCATTGTAATTTGTTTTAGTATCCCAGTGGTTTTTACCCAGGGCCTTGCACGTGATAAGCAAGAGCTCTACCACTGAGTTGCCTCTGGCCTTAGGCTCATCCTGTGCCTCTGCCTTCCCAGTTGCTGAGATCACATTCATGCACCACTGCATCTGGCTTAGATGTGCTGCTTCTTCCATGTATTTACTTTTTATTTTGTTGCTCAGCCTTTCTTGCATCTCTAGTTGTCACTGGAGGTCTCTTTTCTTCAGCTTGAAGAATAATATCCTTTAATACTTCATTTGGTTTGAATCTTCTGGTAATTGTATCCTGTAGATATTTTTGTCAAAGTGGCTTTGATCCCACCTTATTATTGAAGAATATATTTGCTAGAAATAGAATCAAAAACTTCCAGTTTTCTTTCACAAATCTGAATGTCATTCTGCTTCTACGATTTTATCATTATCATTAGTGTGTTATAAGTCCTCATTTGCTTCTTTCAAGATACAGTGCCTTTTATTCTCTCGTTGCTCTGCAGATTCTCTCAATTTTTTGTTTTCTCTAGCCTGTTGTTACTTTCTTTGTGTATATCCTGGATAGGGTTCACAGTGACTTTCAATTGTCCTTTGGTCTCTGTTATTATTATTGTTATTGTGTGTGAATTGCTGGCAACTGAACTCAGGGCAATGCACATGCTAGAAAAGTTCTACCACTGAGTTACATCTCTAGCCACTATTTTTTAGTACTACCCTGAAAATGCCCAACTTTGTAATTACTTTGGAAAGATCCTTGACTATTCCCTTTTCAACTATTATTCCATTTCTTTGTTCTTCTTTTAGTACTCCAATGAAATGCATGTTAGTACTTCTTTGCACTCCAATATAGGTATTTCTCTTGACTTGTCTAGTTCACTAGTGAGTGCTCATTGCAATTGTGTCCATTCTGCTGTTAAATCCATCACTATGGTCTTGAATAAATGGAATTGTAGTTCAAGCTTCATTTAGTTCTATTTTCAGTATTCTGATGAAAAATTTCTCTTGATATTTAATCCCATGAATCTATTAACCATTGTTGTTGTTGTTAGGTGCCATCATATTTATTGTAAAGTACACTTCTGATCCAGATCGTCTATATATCTCTTTCTAATGACTTCTTTGAGGTTTTATTTCAGCCATATGTTCTCTTATGCTAGTTTTGTTTGGTTTGTGTGAGAACAGGATATTACACATAAAATTTGAAGAGACCATATCAGGGTCTAGATGACATGTCTTTGCCCATAGAGTAAAAGTCTAGGCTAGGATAACTAAGTTATTCCACTTCACTTAAATCACGAGGCATTGAAATGAGTCAAATCTCAGCCACACTCCCTTTGAGGCTGGTCTATTTGTTTACTCATATTCTTAAGACTGTATCTTCCCAAGGTGCCAGCAAAAAGTGTTTTCCAAGGCCTCTCATCATAGATGAGTCTTGAAATTCCCCAGTCCTTTGACCCTATGAGTCAGCCTAAAGCAGTGCTCAGCTTCCCTATCTGCTCCACCTCCTTAGGAATTTATATATGCATCAGAGAAAAACCCAGCACCTGATGCTGGGATTATCTACCTGGGCTTCCACTCTTTCCTGGATTCTAGCTCCCCAAATATCAATCTTCAATCTTCAGTGCTTAGGCAGGTCCCCAATACCTTCAAAATTTTATCTATACTTTATTTTCTTCATTAGTTACTGTTTACAAGGAGTATAGCTCTGAGGCACCTGATTATACCATTTCCAGAAATAAAAACTCCACTTACCATTTTAAATCTTGATGTTGTGTTTCTGAATCAGATTTCTAAGAATAACTTTTCACCTCAAGAAGAATGACTTTCCATCACTGGATATAACTGACATTTTAATGGAATTCAAAGAAAATAATGCGGTATTCTCAATGTCAGCCTCTTGATTCCCCAACAGAATACCTTGATTAGTGTTTGGAAAGCTGTTAACAGCTCAAGCCCTGCCTTGGACTGTATGTCTGACTGTAGTGTCGAAGAACCGCATTTTATAGAGCTGCTCTTTCATTTTTAAGTAAAGGAGAGATTCAGAACTTTTATACCAAAGCAAGAAGAAACCCAAAAGAAGATCCAAGTACTGCCTAGTGTAATAGTTGCTAGGGCTGCTGTAACAAAGTATCCACATTGGATGGCTTCAGCCACAGAAAATGACTCCAATTCTAGAGTCTCTTGATTCTCAAGTCTAAGGCCATGGTGTTAGCAGGACTGGATTTTTCCTGAGGAATCTTCTTGGCTTGTAGATGGCTATCTTCTCCTGTCTCCACATGGTCCCCTCCCCCCTCCCTGTCTCTACATTTCTCTAACCATATTGCTTCTTAAAGGGTCCTAACTCATATTGCATTAGGGCCCAAACTAATGACATCATTTTAATTTAATTACTTCTTTACAGATTATCTCTACCGACCATCACATTCTAAGGTACTAAGGTTTAGGACTTCAAAACATAAATTTGGGAGGTAGAGGGGACATAGTCCGGTCTGTAACACTGGGAGTAATGGATTTTAGCTCTCAGAAGAAATATTTCCATATATTGGAGGCTGTTTGAACATAAGAGTCAAACCCAGAGAGCTATGAGAGAGCCTTCAGGAAATGGCTCTTCATATTACTGAACTCAGTGATAAAAAGACAACATTCCTAGGGAATATCAACCTTATTGCCAAAGTTCCTGAAATTGCCATACTTCCTTTCTTTCTGTCCTTTCAAAGACCTGGGTGTTGAACATTTAAGTAGATTCTCAGAATTTTTTATTTTTTTATTTTTATTTATTTATTTTTGTGGTACTGGGGGTTGGACCCAGGGCTTCAAGCTTGCATGCTCTTCAAGTGCTAGACGACTGAGCTGCACCTCCAGCCCATTTTTTACTTTTTGAGACAGGATCTCGCTAAGTTACACAGACTATATCTGGTCTCTAATTTGTGATCCTCCTGCCTCCACCTCCCAAGCCGCTGGGATTACAGGCGTGCGCCACCTCGCCCGGCCCGATTCTCAGAATTTTTCAAGAACCTTTTTTTTTCCCCCCTGCCAGATACTATGGAACACATGCCTGCAATCCCAGCAACTCAGGAAGCTGAGGCAAGAGGACCCTGAGTTCAAGGCTAGAGGCAGCCTGTGGAACTCAGCAAAACCTCCTCTCAGAATAAAAATTAGAAGGGGAGGAAGGTGCCAGAAGTGTGGCTCAGAGGTAAGAGCATTTGTCTAGCATGCATGAGGCCCTGGACTCAACCTCTCAGTACTTAAACTACCTTTTTTCACTTAGTGTTATTTCAACTTAATTTCTTAGTTTTCATAAAAAATAAAGATAAAAAGTGCTTTAACTTTAGTGGACTTTAATTAGTAAAATATTTATAAATTTTCCAAAATAATTTATATCATTCCATTAAAGATCAATGCATGGAGAATATACATCTTTGATTCTTGACTACTGAAGTGTCACAAGCACTAAAATAGCAAAATAGTAGATCTCATAATGCAGACACTTCATCTCTGGAGGGCAAGGAGAAGTTAATTGTTTAAACTTAAACAGAATCACATTTATTCAACATGCATTTATTCAACATCTACTAAATACTTTTTCTTAAAGCAAGCATATATGTGGCCACAAAAATTTTAAAAAGTACACACTTATCTACAAGTCCCACTCTCATAGGATTTATCATCCAGCTGAGGTGACACCAAAATCAAGGAACATTTCCTGGAATGTTGAGGCCATCCTTGCAGAGAAGTTGTGAGTATAACTATTTGAGTGTATTTTACTGCCAAAGCAAAACCAAAGATTATAAAATGTGAGGTAGAAAAATTAAGATTACATTCAACTCAACTAGAAATAGGGGAATTCCAGCAAGGCTAATCATTTTATAATGTAGATTGCTGAAAAAAACACCCAAAGTAGAAAATATCACGAGCACAAAATAAAGGTTATAATAGTTAGAATGACAGGTCCTACATTTCTGTTTAACTTCTAAGATAAGTACAATTTCTTCTTCATTTGTCTAGGATATGAGAATTTTTAAAAAGATCATGGGATTTTTTTCTATAAATATTTTCGCTATCTCCATTTAGATAATTATGTAGTATTGCATAACTCTAGAAAATAAAATAATGAGATGCTTTCACTCATACATACTTTCTGTAAATTGAAGAAATCTATAAAGAATTAAGTGGCTTATAGGAGTATTATCTTAGAATAAAAAGTAAAACTGCTTTTAAAATGAACAAGTACATCAGCACTTGCCTCTTTTCCTATTCTATTAAAAAAATTATCCCCCAAATATAGTATTATGACACCACCTACTGGGAATTTAGAAGAAAACAGTCAAGATACCTTAGTGTAACTGTGCTTTCTTCAAGCATTTTTAAAATGACCAATAAAGTGATTAAAATAGCCAACACATACACACTGATGCCAGTACAGAGAAGTTTGACAAAATTATTTTCATTACAAAAATCTTTAGTTTAACCATTTATCTCTGCTATTTTGGTTATATCCTATTAACAAAGATTGATAATATCTGTATGAACTAGTCTGAATTAATGAAACTGATACTAGGCTTGTTTTTCAAGCAAAATACTCATTTACTAACCTACAATGAGAGGTCATTGCTTGTATGATAAATTTCATTCTATTTTTCATCAATATGCTTGAGAAACTTAACCATAAGAGATTGTCTAGGTGAACACATGGCACAGGTTGCATCCTCTGGAAGCAGATGAGCTCAATTGGTACCTGTGGGAGGAATGGGGAAGGCTAGGATTGAGTAAGGAGAGATGAACAACTGTGATGACCAAAGCTGTGGCCAACTCAGCGGAGAACTATGGGGAATACACAGTGGCCTTGCATGAGCAAAAATGGCCTGGCCTTTGAACCACAAGAAGAGCACTCTTGAGTGACCCTATGCAGCTGAGGCAATCCGGAAGAGGCTGCCAGCAAGTGCTCCCTTCAAATGGTCTGGGTGACGCTTCCCCAAATCCAACTTGACATGGGATTAGATACAGGATTTAAAGCTAATTTAAGGGAGTATTTCCTGGTACAATTAACCTGATAAACATGGTTATCTATTAAGCAACTTCTAAAATTCTTTCATCCTGCAGCCATACCACTGTGGCACCTGATCCTGTCAGATCTCAGAAGCTAAGAAGGGTCAGACCTGGTTAGTACTTGGGTGGGAGACCTGGGAATACCTGGTATTGTAGGGTTGGGAGGACTGGCAACCCACTCTCAAAAAATTCAGCCATTGAAAAACCTTATGAATAGCAGAGAGGCACTGACAATAGCATTTCATCTGTTGTACATAGGGTTGCTATGAATCGGACACAGACTCAGTAGCACCTGACAAGAACAAAATTCTTCCTTCAATGTGCATAAGTATCATTAATCTTAAGTCAAATTCATGTACATTAACATCTGAAAGGATTCTTTATGGCAGTTTCTACAAATATTCGTATTTACCGCTTTGTCATGGCTTATTTAAAATCTGTTCAAATACCATATTCCTCAGAGCCAATACTTTCTCCTTCAAAAAAAAAAAATTTTTTTTTTTTTTAATTTTCAACCTTTCAGGATATAAGTGGCTTTACTCACAAAGGATTTGAATTTGCTACTGCCAGGTTCCTACTATCACTAACAACCTGGGGCCACTTGGTTTTAAAAAGTTCTTAATCTCTTGAGATTGTCAGACTGCTTATACCAATTCCATCCTCACATGTACATCTCCAGATATTCTGCTTATGGCTGCAAACTGCTCCCTTCCTCCAGAGTAAACTATGAAAAACAAGCCTCACATTTACTGTCCTCCTTGTGAAGAAGCCTTTTTCCATTCATTTTGCCTGTTGCATTGGCCTTTGGCTGTATAATTTCCTCCTTATTGGTCTGAATTAAATCTTATGGGCCAAAAAATTCAATTCACAGTAGAAGCTGGTAGATGAAGAAGCATAAAACTATGTAAGGAAGTTAATATTCACTTAGAATATGAAAAGAAATAATTACAAGAATATTGAAAAATATCATTATACATAAACATCTCTAAGATATTTTTTCTTACATTTTTGGCCACACCCTTTATGTTAATGGTTGTCTATTTTCTGTAGGGAGACTAGAAAAGTAATGTGTCTTTCCTTTTAGCACAGTTGGTCAAAATGGATTCAGTTTTTCTTGGTTCTCAGCCACTAGGAATATTGTTTATTTTCATCCCAGCCTAGAGGATGCTTTAGAACTTTTAATATTTTATGCAGTATTTCAAGTATCTTGTTAATGGGAGTGTTTTCTAGCTGCGTAGTCAGTCATGCTGCTAAGTAAAAGACCTAGCTGATGTCTTAAAGCCACTGCAATGTGCCTTCATCCTCAAACTCTGAAACATCCCTGGTCAAGATGGTCTAATTTTCTAATTTAACTCAGTACTCCATGTAGATGACAGAAAATGTCTTCTTTTTTGAACTGAGACATCAGACCTTCCCACTTCATTTATTGTTCTCTATTTTCTTTGTGAGTTTCCCTTGAACATAGGCCTTCTTCATGCTCCTCAGAACTCAGTCCTGGGCCTCCTCTTCTCTCTTATCATCCTGTTTCATGCTGAATTACATGTTACATAGTGAATTCCCTCAGCTACGAATGCATCTCAGTGTTGATGGTCCTCAAGTTTGTATCTTCACAGTACAATTCTAACCCATACTCCAAATTTATATATACAGAAAGTTAAAAATGCAATCACATAAAGTTATAAGTCCAGATTCCCAGATGTCCCTCTCAAAGCACATCCTAGTCAGGTTCTGTGGTGTACACCTGTAATCCCATCAACCTGAGGTGGTAGCAGGATGACTATGAGTTCAAGGCCAGAAGCAGCCTACACAAAATAAAAAGTAAAAAGGGATGGGGGGGGGGGGAGTCTGAGGGTACAGCTCAGTGGTACAGCCCTTGTCTAGCATTTGCCAGATCCTGGGTTCAATCTCAGCACCATTAAAAGAAGTGGCACATCTTTCTTCTCCCCAGAAGTAATCACTATCCTGAATTACATGGCAATCCTTTTTTAAAAATTTAGTTTTACCACATCTGCTAGCTTCTTATATATTTTGGCTTTATCTGGTGTTTTAGAACATTAAAAATGAAATTATGCCATACATGCTTTTGTTTTCATTCATTGTAAGAGTTACCTACATCAAGGATATATGTAGCTATGGTTTGCTCCCTTTTTATTGCTATATAATCTATTAAATGAATATAGTATAATTTATCAGCTTACTGCTAGTGGATTGTTTTTCTCTAGTAAGAACAATGCATCTAAGGACATTTTATACATGCAAATTGAGACATATATACACCCAAGTATCTTTAGGAAAAATACTTAGGAATGCTCACTAATGTACTAAGATTCTTTAATCCTAAACACTTTCCCAAAGTGGTTGCGCTAATTTGCACATCAACCAATATGAGTTTTCCCATTGCCACATATATAACCTTACCAACATTTCATGGTGACAAAGCTTAAATTTTACTAATCTTGTGTCTGGTAGTATCTACTTGTGGTTTTAATTTGAATTTTCCTGATTGCTAGTAAGGTTGAGCATTTTGCCATGCATGTCATCTGGGCATTTTTCCTGTCAAGTGCTGTTTACGTCTACTAATTGATCTGATGGCACCTGTTGTTGTTGTTGTTGGGTGCCGTCGAGTCGGTATCCGACTCATAGCAACTCTCATAGGGTTTTCAATGGCTGACTGTTTCGGGATTGCCTTGGGAGTGGGTTGCCAGGCCCTTCTCCCATTTTTGTGGTGCTGGGAATTGAACTCGGGACCTCAGAGACTGCAGCGCAGCGCTCTACCCACTGAGCTAAATCCCAGCCCCCATGGCACCTAGCAACAGCAAATACATTGGATTACCTGGTATTTTCGTAGCAATAAAAATGTCTGTACTGAATTAAATGTGCATGTACTTTTTTCCTTTGTGGTTGTTTCTTTGCTACATCCTTATACCATATAATCCTGCCAAAGTCACTCAAAGGTATCATAGCTATCTGTAATTTGGCTCCATCCAGTTGTATTTTATGGCTTATAAGAAACACTTATTTTTGTTGAACGTTTCCATAGCTAGACGATCTCCTCTGCTCTTTATGAAACAATCTGAAAATGTATCATAATGATCTTACCCAAGTCTACTTTTCATATAACTTTTAAAATAATGTGCTGTCATCATGCACATTGCAAATATCTTTGTTCACTACACTGGCTTGTATTTTTACCTTCTTTAGGTAACCTTTCTGATGCTGCTGTTTTACAGTGCTGAGAACTGAATCCAGTGCCCTAGGAATGGTAGGCAAGGACTCTACTAGAGTTACATTCATCCTCTTGAATATTTCTTTATGTGACTAAAGTTACCAAAAATTTTTTATGTTTAATGTTCTTTTCTGTGTGAAGAAATTCATAGTTATTGCAAGGTCTTAAAGATACTCTCTATGCTATCTTCTAAAAGATTTATATATTTCTGGGATTTAGCTATTATGGAACACCTATTATTTAAGTAACTATCCTGCCATAAATAACTATAAAGCTGGATTAAAAATGTATGAGGCAATTCTTTTCATTGCCTAGACAATAGATGGTGCAAGGTTACAATACTTGAGACCAGGGAAGGATACCAAGTAAGACTGCTCCCTGGAGGCATTTTCAAAATACAGGACAGGGGAGCTATGATACAAAGAGCAGTCATCCTTCTGGGTAAGATTCCCTAGATGAATAAAAGGAATCCCAAACTCCAAACTTTTATCCGTACACAAAGTTTGTCCATCAAAAATTATCTAAATCTCCAAGAAATTGTATAATTATTACAAAAAAATTATTTCCATCAACTTTTTAAATAAATAACATTTTGTCCCTTGCTAGCCCAAGTTTTTTAAGTTAATGCTGTACGTTAATCTGGAAATGCCAGCACAGCATAATTTTCATAATTACCATTAGGGCTGGGGACAGTTCTACTTAGTATTTTATTTTCTGTAGAAACCTTAGCCTTGTTATTTAAGCACATCATCCTGAAAAAACTTGGCCAGGCAAAAAACGTACCTAATTTTCACTTATGTTATTTGTGGTAATGTAAATATTATGTTGACATAACCTTTAAGTTGATATTTTGAATAAGTTTCTTTTAAATTTCTAAAATGGTAAACATCTATAGACATGGCCTGTCTCATAAAAAAAAGAGTTCTTAGAGGTTCTTAGTAACTTTTGAATGTAAAAATATTATGAGGCCAAAATGTTTAGAGCTGATATTCTATACTGTTAATACAGAAAACTTTTTCTCCTGACAGAAAATCAACAGCTCATTTATAAACACTACAAGAAACATTAAAACACGTTAAAATATCTAGAGTTAACTAATGAAAAATGAAAATAATTTGAAACTCTACCAAGGGACATACGAACTATATAAGAAAGAGAATCAATATTTTTTTTGGAAAGTAATAGTCAGTATTATAAAAGCACCAAAATTTCTCTCTATATACGAAGTTCTATCTCTGTAGCCTATGCAATTATAACAAGAATGCCAATAGGACATTAACTTGAAGGAAGATTTAAATCATTCTAAAGTTCCCTGTGAAGTAGTATAAAAAACTCTCAAAGAAAATGGTGAATAAGAGTGAATGTGCTGGAGAGTAATATCTGAACTACTAGATATGAGAAAATATACACTAATTACAAAACAAATATTTTAAGGCAATGTTAAAATAATATGAATCAACAGTAACTACATTTATGATGGTAGCTGAATAGACAAAAAGATAAATGGAACTGAATGTTTATAAATATCAAATATAAAAACTATTATGTAGTAAAGGTTATATTTTAGATCAGTGAGAATTAAAATTTTATAAATGGTACTGTGACAACTGGATAATAGGAGAAAATGCTGAATCTTTACTTCATCCTTTAAATTCATATAATTACCAACTGCCTTAAAGGTTGATATGGAAAATGAAATCATAAAAACATTAGGATAAATCAAGGGGATTTTTATAATCTTGGCCAGGGAAAATGCATTTCAAACATTATACCAACAGCAGAAATTATAAATCAGTTGAACAGATTTGTTTACATAAAAATAAAAACAGCCATAAAGCAATAATAAGGACACTTGAATGACAGTAGGGAAGAATACATGCAGTATGTATAAGGACTGATGATTCCTAAAATGAGATATTGAAAATTATAGACATGATTACCTAAAAGAAAAAAGTGTAGGCACTAGGCCCTGGGTTCAATCTCTGGCACTACAAGGGAAAAAAACAAAAAGAGAAAAGAAAAAGTATAAAGTAGTTACCTATGGTATAAATACAAACCATCTATTAACATACTGACATACACTAAATATTAAAAATAACGCAAAGAAAAACTTCAGGCTGTGACTGAAAAATATTAAACACCAATAATATTCTGTGCTATTAAACATACGAGGAAAGAGTCTCCTGTCCTGTATGTGGCAGTGTAAAATGGAACAGGTTTGGTGGTGCAGTTTAACTGTGTAATCTAAAATGTTAAATGCACATACCTTATGATCCAGACAAAAATTTAGCAGAAAGACAAAATGCATAAAACAAAATATACGTGAGACATAGGTAGCAGCCTCCATTGTATGTCCACAATACATGACAGCACATTCTCCTTATAATTAAATACTCTACAGCAGTAGGACATAGATCAATACATATATTCTTGGAAATATATCTACCTCTATTACAAAGTATTTATGATACTTTTTAGATATGTGTGTGTAAACATGTGTATAGAAATATGCCTAGACGTACCAATACAAAAATGTAAACAGTGCCTAACTCTGGATAGACGATAGATTTAAGTGGATTACTACTTTGTCTCCCTATTTAATTTTGTTTTATATACTTACTAACAGCCTACAGGCATACCACTGTGGCATCCGATCCCATCAGACCTCGGAAGCTGAGCAAGATTGAACCTGGTTAGTACCTGGATGGGAGACCACCTGGGAACACCAGGTGCTGTAGCCTTGGGAGAAGGACCTGGCAACCCACTCCCTAAAACAATCAGCCACTGAGAACCCTATGAATAGCAGAGAAGCACTGATAATAGTGTTTCCCAGATGTAGGTAAGGTCTCTATGAGTCAGACTCAACGGCACCTAAAAACATTTACTAAGAGATTGTGTGGTAGGTACATGGTTGACATTTAGTAAATGAATGAATGAATGGATGGACATGAACTCTTGATCATATGCCTCTCTGTCCAATAACTTTTAACATAAAACATTAAATAGTATCACTAAAAGTGTCATTTGATAGAAGAGAGACAAGATTTCAATCAGAACTAGTACACTTGTGAAGCCCCAAGGACAATGTCAGGACAAATTCCTGAATATCCAGAGCTTCAGGGGTTAATGTATTTGGATACAAGAAATCCTTCAATCATGATTTATTTGTCTTTGAGGCAAGGTCTTACTATGTAGACAAGGCTGACCTCAAATTCACCATGTAGCCAAGCTGGCCTGGAACTTGTGATCCTCCTGCGTCGGCCTCCCAAGTTCTGGGATTACAGGTGTGCGCCACTATGCCCAGTCAGTATTCACTTTACTTTTGTTATTATTTTATTAGTAGTATTATTTATTCTATTCCTTATTGTAACTCCAATCAAAGCTAATAAGGAAAGAGAAAAAAAAAGAACTGGACACTGGAAAGTACAGGGGAAAGAGACGGAGAATTTGTCAAATAGATGGTTACACTTCATTTTTCTAAAATTACCCTTTCTCCTCAAATCTCTCATTTCAAACAAACCTTTATACTCATCCAAACATGGAAAAACATGCCCTTAAATTGGGGATTTAGCTCAGTTGGTGGAGTGCTGCTCCGTGCTCTCTGAGGCTCTGGGTACAATCCCCAGCACCGCAGAAAATGGAAGGTGGACTTGGCAGCCCACTCTCGAAAACAAGTAGCCATCGAAAACCCTATGAATAGTAGATAAGCACTGACCTAGTGCTGGGTGTGGCACAGTGATGGGGAGCATTTCATTCTGTTGTACAGAGGGTCACTAAGAGTCAAACCCGATTCAATCACACCTAACAAGTACAACAAATTGGAGGTAGAGTGGAGAATGAACAAGGGACATGGAACTGGTAAGAATAAAAGCACTAGCAAGGCCGGGCACGGTGGCACATGCCTGTAATCCCAGTGGTTTGGGAGGCAGAGACAGGAGGATCGCAAGTTCGAGACCAGAGGAAGTCTGTATGCATAATTTAGCGAGACTCTGTCTCAAAAAGTGAAGGGAAAAAAAAAAAAGAAAGAAAGAAAGAAAGAAAGAAAAAAGGGCTGGGGGTGCAGCTCAGTGGTCTAGCACTTGCAAAGCATACAAGTGTGAGGCCCTGGGTTCAACCCCTACTACAACAACAACAACAACAACAACAACAGCAGCAGCAGCAGCAGCAAAAAAAGCACTAGCAAAATAGTGGTATGTTAGGTGAAATTGATGAAATAAACACAATAGTCAACATGGACTATTTTCACTTATTCAACAAAAATTTGTTCAATGAAAACATGGAACTGATTATATGAATACATTCTAAGCAATTTTTAACCTGGATTGCTATAATAGTTATTAGAATAAAGTTAAAATACAGGAAAATAAAACAGATGGTAGAGCAGAACTATACATATTTTCACTATATGTTGAGGTTACGGTGAATATGTGCTAATAACCTTACTCTTACTTCTGGAAAGGAGGTATAAAAAAGAGCTGTCACATACTGCAATAGACTGATCTGTGGCCCAACAAAATTCATATGTGGAAGCCATAACTCCCAGTGTGCCTGGGGTTTGGATATCAGGCCTTTAAGGAGGTAATCAAGGTTAAATGAGGTTACAAGGGTAGGATCCTAATCTAATGTGCCTAGTGTCCTTAAGGGGAAGACACCAGGGATGCGTGCCCACAAACAGAAGCCCACGCTAGGGCAGAGAGAAGGCAGTCATCTGTAAGACAAGATAGGTCTCAGGAGAAACCAAATCCACCAACTCCTTGCTTCTGGACTTCCAGCTTCCAGAATTATAAGAAAATAAATTTCTGTTATTGAAAGCACCAAATGTGTAGGATTTTGTTATGACAGCCCTAGCAAACTAATATACATACTTTGAATGACATTATGGCCACAACATACGGCATCTTATCTTCTTAACAAGGTAAGTCAAAATAAAAAATAAAACTACACAAGAGATTCCCACTCACCACCCCCTAAGCATCCAAGATTGTATATTTGAGGTGGATGACAGTAGGAGTTTGATGTAAGTCAACAAATCTTAATCACAAAGCTAAGATGTTGAACTTCTGAAAAATCAGATACAGGAGGAAAACTTCCATCTTATTCTCAGTTAAATCTAAAATGAACCCACCACACAAAATTCATCACCTCCTTGAAATGACAAGTATGGGAAATATGAAAAAGCTTTCAGCAAAGTATCAGAAGTGAGTAGAAATCAAACAGCATCAATTTATGTTGTGCAAAATGCTACCAATGATTTTATCTCGTGCAGTGACTCTCAAACTTCAGCAATGTCAAAATTATGTGAAGGATGTAGTTAAACAGCACAATACTTCAAGAGTTTCTGAATCTGAAGCTGTGAGGTGGAGTTCAGGAATTTTCAGTTCCAACATGTTCCCATATCGTGCTTAAGCTGCATGTTTGGAGATCACACCTTGAGAACTACTCATCTGGTGCAAGGCTTCAAAACTGTATTTTAATGAATGTGGTAAGTATTAGTGGGGTACTGGCCTCTGTAACTCATATATTTATAAGAAGTTCTTACAGGTGTTACATTCTATGTGAAGTCTACCCTCCGTGAATTATTTCAAAATGAAATTTTTGTGGAGTAGAAGAGACTACTACAGTAACCAAAACGAGAGTCATTTAAAGTCCAGTCTGTCACAGACAACAGGTTTTTTTTTGTTTGTTTGTTTTGTTTTTTGTGCTTGGGGTTGAAGCCAGGGCCTCACACTTGCACACTTTGCAAGTGCTGGACTACTGAGCTGCGCTCCCAGCCCATATTTCTTTTACTTTTTGAGACAGAGTCTTGCTAAATTATGCAGACTGCCTCTGGTCTTGAACTTGCAATCCTCCTGCCTCTGCCTCCTTAGCCACTGGGATTACAGGCGTGCGCCACCGTGCCTGGCTCACAGACAACACATCTATAAAGTTCCAAATTTTAAATTAGTTGCTATAACTTATATTTAACCCAGCACATTAATATAAATTTCACTGATCTAAACCTTAAACTAAATTAAAAGTCAATAAGTCAATACAGAAACAAGTCATTTCCTTAGGTTTGGGAAAAGTTCACTTCTTTACTAAGAATGAATGCCTTGCTTTTTAAGTACAAGGTAAATATAATAATAGTACTTACCTTCAGCACAAAAGCCACATGATTCCTTGGATGTGCCTTTTGCACGAATACTTTCCATGTAGTATCTGGGCACCTTTGTGTCTCAGCAGTCATTTATATATATAAACCCAAACACCTTTACCACTATGTTAGAATAGTATAAAACATTACCTATAATTTACAAAAGCTGAGATGACACATATGAAGTTTTTAAACTTTTAAGAAGACTTGAAAAACATTGCAGAATTCTACTTAGGAAAGAACTTAAAGCTCTAAACTGGGAGATATTTTGATTGATAGAATGTGTAAAATCTAACTTTACAATAAAAATTGTATTAATTCCTTGTCATTAATACCTAAGGAATACAATGATACCATTAAAAAGAGCATCACATAATAAATTAATATTGCTTTCTTCTTCTTCCATTCAAAATCATTTTTGAGAGGCACTTTTAAAAAGTACTAGTATTGGCGACGCTACAACAAACATACACATAGCAAATGACATATTTTACTATGCTAACAAAGTATCATTTTTATAAATTCAAATTTTTATAAATTCAAAAATAGGTTGTTGGTAACATAATTACCTTTAAAGCATTGATTCTGATTTTCATTCACAATATTACTTCATTAATCTTAACAGTGGTTCCATCTATAAAATATTCTACAGCTTTTTCCTTTTTGAAAAATGGAGGTAAATAAAAGCAGTTAAGATATTTATAATTTCTAGTTAAACAATATCAACTTCATTTCACAGCAATGATTAATAAAGTTCATTTTCAATTAAAGTGGTATACAATTTACAAAAATAGAATTATATAATGTAAAACATTGTCCTCCATTATGAAGAATATACACATGTGTGCATGTGTGTGTAGATATATACACATTTCTTTTTAATTTTCACAAACAGCCCTTATTCAAGTACTTTTTTCAAGTTTCTCTTGAAATAATCACCTTACTATATTATTTGAAAATACATAAAGCAAAAAGTTAATCCAAGAATTGGCTAAAAGTTTCAGTGTAGTTTGATTTAAAAAGCAGCCACTCACTTCAGTGAAGACCTGACTGAATTGAAAACAGGATTAAATGCCATACTAAGTTCAACAACTTAGTTTAAAACATATACTTAAGTGTTGAATACTTAGTAAATTTCCAATATGTTACCATTACAGGAAAATAAAATGCACTAATCTATTCATCACCCTATTTCAATCCCAAGACAAAATTCAGGTGTATATTATAATTAAAATAATACACTGATATACAATATACCTGCTTGCAAACACAGAGGTAGCCATAAATAAAACTTTATTCTTTAATTTCATTTACAAGCTACCAAATATTGTGTATCATACACAGTGCTGAACACTTAAATGGCTTAGTCATGGACGGATCCAGACTGATCGGAAAGCTGTAGAGAAAGAAAAGAAGAAAGCAAAGTAATACTGTAACAGAAAGGTGGCAAAAGCAGAGTTTTGCCATAATAAAATCAATCAGATTTGTAATTATCTATCAGTTCTGGTTAAAACAAAGTCTGAGTGTCATGCGGTTCTCAGCTTTATTGTTTGTAATCTGGCTAAAGTCTGTATAGTCATTTTGTCTTTTGCAGTTATTAAAATAAAAAAGTTAAAAACTATAGCAGCAACAAGCAAACCCTGTGACAGGAAGGCAAGGGTTAAGAACTAAAAAAAGTTTATACAGTGTGTTCAGGGCAAGTGTGTGTGGTTTATCTTCCATCAGCAGGCGTTCGACTGAGGGACAACATGATTCGGGCGAATCGCTCACAGAGTTCATGTGTGGAATATGAAGGTAACTTCGGTGGCTCATGGAAACCTTTAATCTCCGTAGAACAGTCAAGCAGTTTTGGCAGAAAATCAGTCAGTTTTTCTTGGAGGTGTGCTGCAAATACAAATATGTGTCTAAACACAGAGAAATATCAAATGATCATACCCAATATGATTTATTAACTTGCAGTGGCCAGTTGATGCTTCATTTTGAAATATGTTAAATACTTGTCCTTTGGGGGAAAGAGATAAAAATACAAATGGCTACTGCAATATGCACAGCCTACTTTGTAAAAAGGGAAAACATAGTAATAAGGAGAATGTAAAAATATTACACAATATTAAAAATGCCAAGTAAAAACAGCATCTTATTCTAACTGCTTTTATTCCCAACTCAGGTGAGTACTGGCACTGTTTAAACTTACATTCCATTTCTTGTCCTAGGTAGGAACACCATCGATTCCTCATATCTTCTACAGCAAGTATGTCTTTCTCTTCCATTTCATCCACCAGTAACAGTGGTAAAAATGGAACAATAAATTCATTCATGATAATCAAACCATTGTTTACTTCTCGATCCTCTCCAGATTCAAACAATTCTGCGGCTTGCTCATTTAATTTCTTAATGAAATGAGAGAAAAGAAACAGTTTGCTTCCTTTCAATTAAACAAAAAATATCTAAATATTAATATTCAAGAAAACAGAGTAAGTATGTTCACGAACAGTATTAGAATAACAGGAAAAGTAGTATCAAACTATTCTAGCACTGAAAAATCTCTTAGAAAATGCTATGTACATAACAATACCAACAGAAACAACAAAAATAGTAAGATTATGTTTTAATATTCCCATTCAAAACTCTTTTAAGTCCTACACATTAAAATTAGTATAAATGGGGTAGTTCTATTTTCTGAAAGAAAACATTTAATCAGTAGACCCACTTAAAAAAATTTAAATGTCTAACTGGGTGCCATGGCATACAACTTATAATTCTAGCAATTTGGGAAGCTGAGGCAGAAGGATCATGAGTTTGAAGCCAGAGGCAGATTGTGTAATTTAGCAAGAACTTGTCTCAAAATAAAAAATAAAAAATGGATGGGGTTGCAGCCCAGTAGTAGAGCACTTATAAAATGTGTGTGAGGACCTGGATTCAACTCCTAAACCCCATCAAAAAAACAAAACAAAACAAAAAGTTGACTTAGTGAATAATTATAAACCTATATAGATCCAAAGGCCTGCAGCTGAAGCCCTGTGGCATCTGATCCAGTCAGATCTTGGAAGCTAAGTAGGGTAAGGCCTGGTTAGTACTTAGATGGGAGACCACTTGGAAACACCACATACTGTAGGCTTGGGAGAAGGACCCAGCAACCACTCCTAAAAATCAACCCGCCATTGAAAACTCTATGCACAGCAGAGAAGCACTGACAACAGTGTTTCACCTGTTGTATGTAGCGTCACTGAGTCAGACACAGACTCCAGGGTACCTAACAACAACAACAACAAAAGCACAGATCCAAAATACCACTCTTTGAATATTTGTCTATTATTATTACATTTCTTTTGTGTGGGACTAGGGATCAAACCCAGGGCCTTGTGTATACTTTGGAAGTACTCTGCCCCTGAGCTGCATCCCCTGACCATTTTTTATTTTTTAAATTGAGACAGGGTCTCACTAAGTTACACAGGCTACCTCTGGCATCAAACTTGCATTCCTCCTGCCTCTGCCTCTGGAGTCTCTGGCTTTACAAGCATGAGCTACCACACCCAGCTTTGTCTTTTTTTTTTTTAATGGAAAAAATTTATAACTTAGGAGCTCACAATATGGAACAGAATGATGGTAACAGTTAAAAGAGTGAAACTTAATAAAAATTTTAATGGAATTTGTGATTTTATACATGAAGTCTAGCTGATTCAAGAAAACATTAAAAAAAAGGTACTCCAGACATCTAGAGTTAAGTGAACTGGTGCAAAAATTTTCTTTAATGTAACTTGTAAAAGACTGTAATAACGATAATATTTCAACACATCAGTAGTGAAGATATGTGAGTAAAAACTACTGATCATGAGGTGCCAAAAGAGGACATGTATCATGATGAATCTTTTGACATTATGCATACCGAGTATACCACCATTTATAAAATCTCAGAAAAATCCATTACTTGATTTCTGGGATAATATTTCCTGATAGTATGATGATGTAATGAAAATATTCTGTTCTCATTTTAAGGACATTTCTGGTTTATTTCTTGCAATACTTGGGATCCACAAAGAAGGAGGATAAAGAATGAGTACACTTTGCCATCTTAAGGGATAGACCCAGTGTGTAGACATCACCATGATTCTTATCCTATCAGAGTTTATAGAGTCAATGCTTATAGATTAGTCTGGAAAACTTGCCCAATATTACACAAAATGATAAACACATACTATGTACGCTCAACTTACTAGTAAACACTCTCTTCTATAATGGGATACCAACTCTTCATCATGTCCTCTGTATGGACCCTTGGACAAGAGTTCTTTGTTATTCTGATAAGCACAGATAAGGAACAGCAAGGAATCTATATAACTTAAAAATTAAAAATAAACACACAACATTAATATTTCATTTTTGTTAAAAAAAAGTCAACTACAATTATAAAACATTAAATACACACTAAAACTTTTATTATCTAAAACATTATAATAAAAAACATCTTTGGATGCACTGTATGCTCAAGAATATCTTTTTAGCAATAGCAATACCCCAAACCAAGAGATAGTACGTCTTAAAAGTAAAAATTAAATTAAATTCAATTAAATTAAATAACAGGAGCTTGTTGTTGTTATTGTTGTTGTTGTTAGGGGCTGTCGAGTTGGTATCCAACTCATAGTGACCCTCTGTACAACAGGGGAAACACTATTGTCAGTGCTTCTCTGCTGTTCATAGGGTTTTCAATGGCAGATTGATTTTTGGGAGGGGGTTGCCAGGTCCTTCTCCCAGCCTACAGCTTCTGGTGTTCCCTGGAGGTCTCCCATCCAGGTACTAACCAGGCCCGACCCTGCTTAGCTTCCGAGATCTGATGGGATCGGATGCCACAGGGCTATAGCTGCAGGCAATAGGAGCTAGGAAATAAAAAAAAGTGGGAGCAGTAATTGGAGAATTTAGATAGTTCCTTCTTTCATCTTTGGTATTTAGTTTTCTGATGTATTCCATTTAGATTAAGAAT
>VMDO01023904.1:0-30721 GCA_007922755.1 Pedetes capensis
CCCCCCCCCCCCCCCCCCCCCCCCCCCCCCCCCCCCCCGGTCCTCTTCCACCTCCTCCTCCTGCTTTCTGCCTCCCAGCACAATCTCCTGCTGGCTGAGGCTTTAACTCTCCCTAAAAATAACCAGTGTGCCCAGAGCCCACTGGCCTAACTTCATGAGACAGCACTACACACACGTGGCACTGGGTGGACAGAACAGCACAGCCCTGGTGCCCACCCATGCTCTCTGTGCCTTGGCTGGTCAGCTCAGGAGTCAACCCGTGTACAAACCCACTTGTTTTTACACTTCACGGACTCGGACCCTGGAGAAAAGAGAAATTCAAAGTACACTAAGCTCCTTCCAGCGGCACGCGGAGGAGGAGACGGGGAGGAGAGAGGACACGCAGTCCTATTCCCTGGCTCCAGGGCCTCTCTGTCACTTTCTGGCCACCTCCTGTACACCCTGCCTCTCCACTGTGGATGCCGCCCAGCCCCTCCACCACAGCCTGTGCGGGCTGCAGCCAGGCACGCAGACCCCGTCGCAGAGCCCAGGCTCTGTGCCCTGTTCAAACTTTGCTCCCTCCAGGTCTTGTCTGTCTCCAGGGCGAGGCCATCTCTCCCAGGGACGTGGAGGCACCTTTGCTTCTCTCTCTCCCTCCCCACACCTGCATCAAACCCTCCCCAAGGCTCTTTGCTCTTACCTGTGAGCGGAAGGGAGATGCTCCCTGTGTGCCCCTGGCCATTGACACTTATTGTTGTTAGGTACCATTGAATCGTGTTGGACTCATAGCGACCCTCATAGGGTTTTCAATGGCTGACTGTTTTGGGATTGCCTTAGGAGTGGGTTGCCACGTCCTTTTCCCATTTTGCAGTGCTGGGAATCAAACTCGGGACCTCGGAGACTGCAGAGCAGTGCTCTACCAACTGAGCTAAATCCCAGCCCTCATTGACACTAGCGAGACTTTAATTCACCTGCACGGGCAGAGCCAGCCACTACATGTGGAAAATGTCACACACCTAGAGAGGTCATTGGGATGTGCTGGTTTAGCTGGGCTGGATCAGAAAGTGGGTGCTGGGGAAGCCTTCTCAGAGAGGAGCCTTCCTCCCACCCAGGGGCAAGGGGGTGCTGGGATTTGTGAGGCCCCACCCTCGGGGAGGGTCATGTGCGCCTGTGCGAAATCTGACATTGCCAGGGAAAAGCACAGGCGGGGAGGCCATGGTCACTTGCTCTTGCTGGTGCTGCGGCCCTGGGAAAGGACCACCCACTCCCTTCCAGCAGCTGCAGGGTCCCCATGGCTCTGACTGATGGAAGGCATTCGCTGTTTCCGAGCAAGGTCAACTGCAGTCTCCTCCGCATGGCACCCATCTGGCCCAAACAGGGCGCTGCTGCTCCACACATCGGCCGTGCGCTCCCCCACACAACACAGCCAAGAAATCGCTACCAGTGCTTTACTAACCTCTATGTGCATAGGGGAGAAGGACCTGGCAACCTACTCCCAAAAATCAATCTGCTATTGAAAACCCTATGAACAGCAGAGAAGCACTGACAATAGAGTTTCCCCTGTTGTACACAGGGTTGCTATGAGTTGGATATCGACTTGACGGCACCTAACAACAACAGCATATAGAAAAATATATATAAATATATGTGAATAAGTAGTTTTCATTAATTCCTACCCAGGATACATGCTTTGACTTTTGGGATGCATTTTATTTGAATTATGTTCGAAAATCTTGTGTACTGATTGCTATTTTGTTTATTAAGAGCCAGAGAGCTGAATCTGACTCACAGCAACCCTGTGTACAACAGAACAAAACATTGCCCAACACTACCATACACACCATCTTTTCATATTTGAGCCAAAGTTGCAGTCTCTGTGTTTCTTCTCATTCTGAGTCATGTCACATCAGCAAAAGGAGGTCCTAGGGGCTTTGCTCCATTCCCATTAGTAAGGTCAACTCTACTTTGAATAGACAACTCTTTCCTAGTCATTTCTTGAGTGCCTTCCAGCGTGGGGGACTCATTTTCCAGCACTATATTTAATAGAGCTTCTCTGCTATTCATAGGGTTTTCCATGGCTAATAGTTTTGGGAGTGGGCTGCCGGGTCCTTCTCTCTAGTCTGTCTTAGTCTGGAAGCTAGTCTGAACCCTGTCCACCATGGGTAGCCCTGCTGGTATCTGAAACATTGGTGGCATAGCTTCCAGCATTACAGTAACATGCAGGCCCCCACAGCGCCAGCTGACAGACACGTGGAGGTGTACTGAAAGATCTATGGTAAATGTAAATACATTGCAAACTTTCATAGCCCTACTCACACACACGCAATGCCTTCTTCCACTAGAACGTGCTAGTTGAGTTCTGGCAATGTAAAAGGTTTGTCTCCTACAAGTCTCCTTGGCCTTGTGTGGGCGTGCCAGCTGGTCCCTTTCCTGCCAGGCATAGGGACAGAGCAATCTGGTCATGCTGGACAGCCACATCTCTGTCCCCCAAACCAAAATGCAAGGCTCAGGGAATGGGGCTAACTGGGCAGGGGTCCCAAGCCTTTGTGCTCTGTGATGTGATTGCTCCACATTTTATTCAGAGAACGAGAAGTTCTTCTGTCTCCCAAAGCTTCTCCCTGTCCAAGAACCTATTTGCCCTCATTTAAAAGAAAACCAGATAGCTGGGCACGGTGGCGCAGGCCTGTCATCCCAGCGGCTCAGGAGGCAGAGGCAGGAGGATCGCGAGTTCGAGACTAGAGGCAGTCTGCATAATTTAGCGAGACCCTGTCTCAAAAAAGTAAAAACATGGGCTGGGGGCCCAGCTCAGTGGTCCAACACTTGCACAGCATGCAAGCATGAGGCCCTGGGTTCAATCTCCAGTACCAGGAAAAAAAAAAAAGAAAACCAGATGTAGATTTTGGTGCAAATGACACTGACTAACAGGATCCTTCCCTATGTAGGAACTTAATAAATGCTGGTTATGATGATGAGGCACAAGATCAATGTGATGTCAATGAGAAATTCAAATGCGAGTCACGAGTGCCTCTTGCTGCGTGGCCCAATATCCATATCCTTCCAAAGGCTCCAGACCACCCACCCCTGACTACTGTCACCCCACACCCTTCAGAGCAGGAACCCTGGCTCTTGGCCAGAGATATGAACAGCTGACATCAGTGTCCCCACCAGCGGCTCTCCCTGGCGCCCCTTCAGCTATAGGGACGCTTGTTTTCTGTGTTGTGTTGTTAGAAACCCAAATCATATCATGAAAAAAAAAATGTCATTATCTTTATGCATGGCAAGGGCTCTTGGCCTCGCTTATTTAGGTAATTTTGGAGGAAAACAACCTCGCTTTCAATTCTAATGGTCCGTGTCATGGAAAAGGGCAAATTGGAGGATCCTCATCCTCAAATAATGTGGTCGTGGTCCAGGGAAGAGATTCACTCGCAACACATTTGGCACATGTTAAACAGGAACGCTCGGGGCTGGGATTTAGCTCAGTGGGTAGAGCGCTGCGCTGCAGTCTCTGAGGACCCGAGTTCAATTCCCAGCACCGCGTAAGTGGGAGAAGGGCCTGGCAATCCACTCCCAAGGCAATCCCAAAATAGTTAGCCATTGAAAACCCTATGAGGGTCGCTATGAGTTGGATACCGACTCGACGGCACCTAACAACAACAACAACAAACAGGAACGCTGCTACACATTCTGTGTTTACCAGCAGTTATCTTTCAGAAGTACACACCCCGAGATTAAATATGTGAGATTTTAAGCACAATTACTACTCAGAGTAGCAAACGGCTGTGGAGTGGGCGGATGGAATCAGGGCACATGATGGAGAAGAGTGGAGAGGTTCCCTAAGCTTGCTGCACAAGCCTTCCAGGGGGCTCTGGAGAAACTGGAAGCTTAGAGAAGATAAAGAATTAACTGAGGTATCAACAACATTGTGAAGTGGCAGAACCAAGATCTCAACATTTGCTATGGGCCCCGTTCCCTGTGCTTTTTGGACCACGCCATTCTAACTTTCTCTACAAAGCTAATTTGCCATAGACAAAATATGAAACAATAATAAAAATATTGTAGTATTCTTTTTCATGTTTTCCTTATTCTACTTAGAAACTTTGAGGAAGTCTTGCAGTCAAATAGATCATCCTAAAAGGTAAATGGGCTGGGATTTAGCTCAGTTGGTAGAGCGCCACTCTGCAGTCTCTGAGGTCCCGAGTTTGATTCCCAGCACCGCAAAAATGGGAGAAGGACGTGGCAACCTACTCCCAAGGCAATCCTGAAACAATCTGCCATTGAAAACCCTATGAGGGTCACTATGAGTCGGACTCGACTCGATGGCACCTAACAACAACAACAACAACAACAAAAAGTAAATGGCTTTCAAGGGATCATTTAGTTCATTTTAGATGTCAGTGCTCCATCGAAAAACTACAACTAGATCAGAACCTACTTCTATATTGGTTACTGCTCAACAAATACTCATTGCATGAAGGCGAGTGTGTACTAAGTCTTATGTATTTAAAACAGGAAAAGGACATGGCAATCCATTCCCGAAACAATCCTGAGAACATTCAGCCAGTGAACACCCTATGAGGGTCGCTATGAGTCGGACTCTACCTGATGGCACCTAACAACAACAAACAATATACTTTAAGAGCACGCATTTGAGCCTTCACAATAAATAGATGTGGCCCTCATCCTTCCCCTCTCATTCTGTAAGAGAAAACTTAGTCAGAGACCACTCCCGGCTGTAATTGAGAAATGTGGATTTGATAGATGTCACCAACAAAGGACGTGGTTTGGTGGACGGCCAGTAGCAACCAGTACAGTCATTCTTCTGGAGTTGTGTTGGGGGCTAGGGAATTTAAAAACATCACAAGTCCTTGAAAGGCGGCTCTGACTTTACAGGGATTTTACTGGGGAGGAGAAGTGTCAGGTGGCTGCTGCAGGGTGGAGGGCCAAGGTGATGTCTGAGTCCGGAGCTCAAAGGTGAGGTGAAGGCAGGCCTGAGAATCCTGGGATGATTGACAGGCAGGTGGTATGTATAGACAGGAAGACAGATGAGCTCATTCAGGCAAAACTGCCAAGAAGAGATGAGGAGAGGGGCGCTCAGGACAAACCCCAGAGAGGCTGAAAGGTGCAAACGTGTCGTGAGTGAATCTCTTCCCTGGACCGTGACCACGTTATTTGAGAATGCAGGAAAGCTAGGCAAAAGACCACGAAGGGGCTGCCAGGCATAGGGACAAAGCAATCTGGGCATGGTGCTCAGCCATGTCTCTGTCCCCCAAACCAAAATGCAAGGCTCAGGGAATGGGGCTGGCTGGGCCGGGGTCTCACACCTTTGTGCCCTGTGATGTGATTGCTCCGTATTTCATTCAGAGAATGAGAAGGGCTTCTGTCTCCCAAAGCTGCTCCAGGCTAGGGGGTGTGGCTCAGAGGGCCCACGCCCAGCTCTTGTTGTTGTGGTTGTTGTTAGGTGCGGGCGAGTCGGTATCCAACTCATAGCGACCCTCTGTACAACAGGGGAAACACTACTGTCAGTGCTTCTCTGCTGTGCATAGGGTTTTCAATGGCAGATTGATTTTTGGGAGGGGGTTGCCAGGCCCTTCTCCCAAGCCTACAGCATCTGGTGTTCCCAGGCGGTGTCCCACCCAGGTACTAACCAGGCCTGACCCTGCTTAGCTTCTGAGCTCTGACGGGATCGGATACCACAGGGCGACCGCTGCAGGCTTTTGCGCCCAGCTCTAGGAGCTCAATATTCAGAGAACCTGCCGGCCTTGACCCCTGTTCCCAGCCAGGCGTCCGGAGCCACGTGGGAACAGACCGGAGGGCACCAGAGGGGAGAAAGCGTTTTCTTCTTGCTCAGTACTGGGTGGCTGAAGGGTAGGCTTCACACTTAATTAGGGATTCACCAGCTTCTCCCATCGAAACAACAATCATGTCCTGAAAATTCCTGAAAAAGCCCTGTCAGCCAGAACACAGCCTGCCTTGATTGTAAGTTACTGAAGCCCGTGATTGGCAGCCTTTCTGCGTGCCAGCCTCCCATTACCATTTACACCAACCAAAACACTCATTTCGCCAGAGAGCAAATTGCCACTTTGCAACATGAAAAACAGGAAAAAGTATAAAATTCTGAATAATGGCCATTGTGAGCGCCGTAAGTACCGTGCGATCGTGGGGATAAGGCAATTTGCATCTTGTTACAAGTCCCTCCCTCTGCTTTCATAATTATTGGAACACTCCAGATCATTAACTCTGCCAAATACAAATTAGAAAAATAAAACTCTCCCAACTGGCAGAGTCGTTTCCTAATCCCATGTCTGGTCTCCAACCCAGAATTTTCTAGATGAAATTAATCTTTTTACTTTTGCAACATCGAGTTGATTCCAAATTCTTCCTCCTGACTTCTACCTACTTATCATAAGCGCCACTAAATATATGTGTTTGAAGCAAATAAAATCCCAAATTTAATTTACCCCTTTGGATAGATGAATAAGTTAGCATATTTATTGCTTGTTACTGTGAGAATAGGAAAGTGACAGAGTATCATCGTTGCTTGTCAGTGACAGTACGGACAATTCAAAAGATAGAAAGTTACTCAGAGGCTGCATTACTTAGGGAGTGAAAGAGATGGATTGCACCGGGCGCAGTGGCGTACTCCTGTAATCCCAGCTGCTCGGGAAGTGGAGGCAGGAGGATCACAAGTTCGAGACCAGAGGCAGTCTGTGTAACTTAGCGAGACCCTGTCTCAAAAAGGAAAACAATGGGCTGGGGTGCAGCTCCGTGGTCCAGCACTTGCAGAGCATGCAGGCGCGAAGCCCTGGGTTCAACCCCCAGTACCACACCAAAAAAAAAAAAAAAAAAAAAAAAAAGAGCTGGATTGTTTGGAAGGAGTTCCCTCTCATTTTCATTCATAGATGGAGGAAGCTTTACCTTATGAGACTAGAGAGCTACTCAGAAACTGAGAAGATAATAAAGCAAAATCTTTCAGTGCTGAGTTACTTCTCCTGAGAATGTGCAGCATGAAGGTAGTTGTTGTTAGGTGCTGTCGAGTCGGTATCCAACTCATAGCGACCCTCATAGGGTTTTCAATGGCTGTTTCGGGATTGCCTTCGGAGTGCATTGCCACGTCCTTCTCCCATTTTTGCAGTGTTGGGAATTGAACTCGGGACCTCAGAGACTGCAGCACAGCGCTCTACCAACTGAGCTAAATCCCAGCCCATGAAGGTAGTGTTGTTGTTGTTGTTAGGTGCCATCGAGTCGGTATCCGACTCATAGTGACCCTCTGTACAACAGGGGAAATACTATTGTCAGTGCTTCTCTGCTGTTCATAGGGTTTTCAATGGCAGATTGATTTTTGGGAGGGGGTTGCCAGGTCCTTCTCCCAAGCCTGCAGCATCTGGTGTTCCCAGGAGGTCTCCCATCCAGGTACTAACCAGGCCCGACCCTGCTTAGCTTCCGAGATCTGACGGGATCGGATGCCACAGGGCTACCGCTGCAGGCTTCATGAAGGTAGTGGAATCGTTAATTTGATCATGATAACCATTACACAACGCACACAACATCTTCTTCATCTTCACTATTCCCAATCTTTGTCAATGAATACTTTTAAATGAAAGGGAAAAAAGAGGACAAATTCAGAGAAAGGAGGAAAGTGTGGAGGGGCCTCAACATTCATCAGGGTTCTGTCTCAGAAGATTTGCAGATTCGTAAGGCAGGCTGGGGATATAGAACCCAAGAAGCAGAGAATGCAAATGCAAGCTAGGCACCATGGTACATGCCTGTCATCCAGCGACCCAGGAGCCTGAGGCAGGAGGATCACACGTTCAAAGCCAGAGGTAGCATGTGCAAGTTAGTGAGACCCTGACTCAAAATAAGAAATAAAAAAGGGGCTAGGGCAACAGCTGTGTGGTAAAGCACTTGCCTAGCATGGTGAGGACCTGGGTGCAAGCCCCAGCACTTCAAAAATAGAGGGAGAGGGCTGGGCGTGGTGGCGCACGCCTAAAATCCCAGCGGCTCAGGAGGAGGAGGCAGGAGGATCACAAGTTCGAGACCAGAGGCAGTCTGTGTAACTTAGTGAGACCCTGTCTCAAAAAGTAAAAGAATGGGCTGGGGGTGCAGCTCAGTGGTCCAGCACTTGCAAAGCATGCATTTTCGAGGCCCTAGGTTTCAACCCCCAGTACCGTAAAAAAAAAAAAAAAAAAAAATGGAGAGAGAGAGAGAGGTATCAAGAAGCAGGAAAGAACAGACAGGCTCCAAAATAAGCGGAGCTTTGGGATGCCCCACAGGACATGAGCGACCAACACTGACTGATGTCAGAGTTTGTGAAGCAGGGTGACCTTGGGAAGTATTCAGGTGGTCAGTCCATTAGGGTCTCTGAAGTGGAAAAGTTTGGGACTAAAGGCAAAACTGAAATGGTCCAATGCTTTCATAGCCCGAAGCCTGGTTTTGAATGAACTCCTTGGGAGAGCAACCAGTGTCAAGGAGAAAGCACTTCACAAAGCCAGATATCCTAGAGGCACAAAAAGCATTGTGATGTCCATTTGACATAAATATTTAAATATATTGATATACATTTTTTAAAAGAACATAACATTTATAAAAAATAGCACAGGAAAGAACAGACAGAGGGAGAGTCCCATATCATTTAATGCATGATTAAAACTTTCTCTAGAGCACACGACTGTAATCCCAGTCACTCAGGAAGCTGAAGCAGGAGGATTGCAAGGTCGTGAGCAGAGGCAGACTGTGCAATTTAATGAAAACTTGTGTCAAAAATAAAAGGGGAGCCGGGCGCGGTGGCGCACGCCTGTAATCCTAGCAGCGTGGGAGGTGGAGGCAGGAGGATCACAAGTTTGAGACCAGACGCAGTCTGTGTAACTTAGTGAGATCCTGTCTCACAAAAGTAAAACAAAAAATGGGCTGGGGGTGCATCTCAGTGGTCCAGCACTTGCAGAGCATGCAAGCGTGAGGCCCTGGCTTCAACCCCCAGTACCCCCAAAAAATAAATAAATAAAATAAAAGGGGAGCTGGGGTGCAGCTCAGTATAGAGCATTTTCCTAGTCCTGGGTTCAACCCCCAGTACAGGGGGAAAAAAATCTGTTCTAAAGAATTCCAGGAGTCTGAGGTGTCCTGGAGCAGGTGGAATTGGCCCAGCTGGGGCTGCCCTCGCTGGCAAAGATGGCGCCGCATGGGTCTCCGCATTAGAAGGGCAGCATGTGGGAGAGGCTGCCCCACTCACGGAGTTCTGGTACCCTGAGCCTGTGGCCATCCCGGGTTCTGCCTGGTCTTCCCCGTTTTGTTGTATCTGACAGGCTGGCCAGGTCCTTACTGAATCTGGCTGCACCAAACAAACCTCAGTAGGTTAATGACATCTTTGCATAGTCTTACAAACACATTTCACATCTTTTTATTTCCAAATATTTGTGTTAGAAAACTAGGAAAATACAGTGTCTTCTCTCTCCAGAAGTATTTACTGAGCATCTGCCCTGAGCAAGCCCCAGCCGGCTCCCACGTATTCCTGGGGGTACCAAATGGCATACATGCTGTCTTGAAAAAGAGGTCAATAACCAGGCATGTTTCTTTCACATATGTACTAAACAATTACATAAAATTCACTTGTGTGTGTATATATTATTGCTGTTCTTAGGTGCTGTCAAGTTGGGTCCAGCTCACGGAGACTGTACGTACAACAGAATGAAACACTCCCCTACACTATGCCATGCACAACACTGTGTCAGTGCTTCTCTGCTATTCATAGGGTTTTCAAAGGTTGATTGTCTCAGGATAGTTTGGGGTGTGAGTTGCCAGCTCTTCTCCCTTTTTTGTGGTGCTGGGGATTGAACACAAGGCCTCAGAGAGTGCAAAGTGGCACTCTGTCCACTGAGCTTAACTCTAGCCCATGTGCGTGTGTGTGTGTGTGGGCGTGCGCGCACGCACGTGTGTGTGTGTGTATATACTATGTATGCATACATATATATGTACATGTTGTTGTTAGGTGCCATCAAGTCATATCTGACTCATGGTGACCTTCATAGGGTTTTCAATGGCTGATTGTTTCAGGATTGCCTTGGGAGTGGACTGCCAGGTCCTTCTCCCATTTTTTGTGGTATTGGGAAGCGAACTTGGGACCTCAGAGACTGCAGCACAGCTCTCTACCAACTGAGCTAAACCCCACCCTGTATATATACATATGTACACAAAAATATTTGTGTATTGTCAACATGTTTTTAGATCATGCTGTTTTTATAGCTCTGTATCCTGAATTTGTCACTGAGCGTTTAATCCACATGCAGACCAAAATGCCTGGAGCTTCTTGAAGCATTCAGTATACAATGATTTCTGTTTCCTTTGTTCATTTTATATATAGCATCAGGAAGCTTATTGCTTTAGAAGCCAAAATATTGCTTTAACTTTCTGTTATTATAAATGCACGCTGTTTTATCCTATTAGTTACACATTTTTAGCTTTATTATTCATATTTTGCCTTTAATTGATGCATAATTGCACATATTTATGCATCACAGCAGGATGTTTTGGTGTATGTATACACTGTGCAATAATCAACGCAGGTCATTGAGCACATTCTTCATCTCAACACTTATCATTTCTCTCTGGTGAGAACATGTAAGATCCGCTATTCTGGCTCTTTTGAAATAGTCAATACAAGATTCTTTTCAAAAGAAAACATACATAGAATGTCACTAAAATTTGAAGTCAACACTGTCAACAGCTGCGTCTTTTTCCTATGCACTCACTGACCTGAGAAGCAGGCTAAAGGCTGTCTTGTTTATATTCCCAGCATTTGTCTCAAAGTGCCACTCTGTGCCCCTGCAGCCATTTGCTGAGGCTCTTGGCTTGCACAGGAAGTGAGGCGAGGCACATAGAAATTACCGTAGATGAGACTATCTACTGTCGAGTGATTTTTCTCCAGTCCTAGGTGGTGGTTGTTGTTAGGTGCCGTCAAGTCGGTATCCGACTCATAGCGACCCTCTGTACGACAGGGGAAACACTATTGTCAGTGCTTCTCTGGTGTTCATAGGGTTTTCAATGTCAGATTGATTTTTGGGAGGGGGTTGCTGGGTCCTTCTCCCAAGCCTACAGCACGTGGTATTCCCAGGCGGTCTCCCATCCAGGTACTAACCAGGCCCGACCCTGCTTAGCTTCCGAGATCTGATGGGATCGGATGCCACAGGGCTATGGCTGCAGGCTAGTCCTAGGTTAGGATGTATATTAAGTTTTGCAAGAGAAACACAATAATGTGTCTGTGAGCACAAGCCCGGCACTCACACAGACTCAGGTCTATGGTAAGGCACTGTCACACGGCACTGTTGAGGCAGCCAAGTCCAAAATCTTCATGGTGGAGCAGCAGGGGCTGCTACTGCGAAGATAGCAGGCTGGAGACCCAGGAGAGCTGAAGGTCCCATTCGAGTCTGAAGGTCAGCTGCTGCAGAGCACTGAAGAGCTGACAATGCTGACCGGGGACATAGGGATCTGCTGGAGATTTCTCCCCTGCTCCAGTAGGCTGGCCTTTCCGTCCTATTTAACTGTTCTGTGGGCTGATTGGATGAAGCCCAGCAGCGTTATGAAGGTTCTCTGCATTACTCAACACATCAGCTTAAATAGTTCCATCCCAAACACCCTCACAGAAACACACAGAATAATGTTGACCCAATACCTGGGTAGGCTGGGATTTAGCTCAGTTGGTAGAGCACCACTCTGCAGTCTCTGAGGTCCTGAGTTCAATTCCCAGCATGGCAAAGATGGGAGAAGGATGTGGCAACCCACTCCCAAGGCAATCCTGAAATAATCTGCCATTGAAAATCGTATGAGGGTTGCTATGAGTCGGACACAACTCGACGGCACCTAACAACAACAACAATACCTGGGCACCCCATAGCCCAGCCAAGGTGACACATAAAATGAGCCATCACAGGTGTATAATATCCTTCGCAATCACTTTTGATATATAAATCCCTACATGTTATAATTCTGCTGCTGATCGGCCAAGTTTTTCTGCCTATTAAAATAAAAATGAAATAGAAAAGCCATTAGACAAAGCAAAGTTCCCCTCTCACTAGGTACATAACAAAAATAAAAATGATTTCAGACAAGGTCCACCCTGTCCTCAGCATTAATCCCAATCCACCCGGGAAAGGAAAGTGTACCTCCAAATACAACTCTATATAAAGTAATGTTTCCTTAGCAAGGAATTCTAGAATCATTAAAAAAACAAAAGGGAAAAGCTTTGTGTACATTAGGGAAGTTTGTGTGTAAAAGTGGTGAAATTAGGTATAATGACTACAGGAGATTATCAATTATTTCTAAAACTGAATCACTGTGAAAATGTCTTAAATATTATCATAATTGGGTTTTGGCATAATATTTTAAAGTATTTCCCATATATTATATGTTTACACACTGATAAACAGTTAACTAGAAATCAAAGAGTTCTCCTCAAATGGTACAATTACGAGTGGCTTGCTGAAACCGTGGCCCCAGATCCTAACTCAGAGTCCTGTTTCCTTCCTTAAGCAGCTGAATATTGGGTTAAAGAACTGAGTTACCATATAACTTAAACAAATGGAGATAGGCAATTGGCTGGGGTCAGGAATGACGAGAAAACTAAACTAGTCTTTCGGTTACTTTGAAAACCAGGACTGATTACCATGTGAGCATTGTTGTTGTTGTTAGGTGCCATCGAGTAGGGACCAATTCATCGTCACCGTATGTGTAATAGAATGAAATACTCTCCCATCTTATGTCAGGCACTCAATCTTTGTTATGTTTAAGCTCATTGTTGCACACACTGTGTCAATCCATCTAGTGGAGGGTCTTTCTTTTTTTTGTTGACCCACCACTCTCCCAAACATGATGTCCTTCTCCAGGGATTGACCCCTCCTGACTACATGTCCAAAATACATAAGATGCAGTCTAGTCATCCTTGCTTCCAAGGAGCACTCTGGTTGCACTTCTTCTAGGACAGATATATTGGCTTGTTTGGGAATCCATGGTGTATTCAATATTCACCTCCAGCACCATAACTCAAAAGCATCAATTCTTCTCCTTTCTCCATTATTCACTGTCCAGCTTTCACAACTGTGTGATGCAACTGAAAATACCATGGCATGAGGCAGGCGCACCTTTGTCTTCAATATAACATCTTTCAGCACTTTAAAGAGGTCTTTTACAACAACTTTTCCCAATGCAATGTGTATTTTGGTTTCTTGACTGCTGCCTCCATGGATGTTGATTGTAGAACCAAGTAAAGTGAAATTTTGGAAAACCTTAATCTTTTTTCAATTTATCATGAAGTTGCTTACTGACTCAGTTGTAAGGATTTTTGTTTTCTTGATGTTGAGATGTAGTCCATACTGAAGGCTGTGTTCTTTGATCTTCATCAGTAAATGTTTCAAGTCCTCTTCAGCTTCAGCAAGAGAGTTGTGTCCTCTGCATAATGTTGTTGTTGTTGTTGTTAGGTGCCGTCGAGTCATGTCTGACTCATAGCAACCCTCATAGGGTTTTCAATGGCTGACTATTTCAGGATTGCCTTGGGAGTGGATTGCCAGGTCCTTCTCCCATTTTTGTGGTGCTGGGAATTGAACTTGGGACCTCAGGGACTGCAGTGCAGCACTCTACCAATTGAGCTAAATCCTACCCTTACAGTTGTGTTGTTTGGTGCCATCAAGTCATGTCTGACTCTTAACGACCCTCATAGGGTTTTCAATGGCTGATTGCTTCAGGATTGCTTTGGGAGTGGATTGCCACATCCTTCTCCCATTTTTGCAGTGCTGGGAATCAAACCGGGGACCTTAGAGACTGCAGCACAGTGCTCTACCAACTGAGCTAAATCCCAGTCCCATCTGCATAATGCAGGTTGTTAATGAGTCTTCCTCCAAACCTGATGCCACATTCTTCTTCATAAAGTTCAGCATCTTGGATTTTTTGCTCAGCACAGAGATTGAAGAGGTATGGTGAAAGGATACAGCCCTGATGCACAACTTTCTTGACTTTAAACAAGGCAGTGTTTTCTTGTTCTGTTCAAACAAGTGCCTCTTGGTTCATGTATAGATTCTCATGAGTACAATTAAGTGCTCTGGTATTCCCATTATTCACAATGTTATCCATAATTTATAATGATCCACACAGTCAAATATATTTTCATAGTCAATAAAACACAGGTAGACATCTTTCTGATATTCTTTGCTTTTGAGTACTATCCATCTGCCATCAGCAATGATGTCCCTGGTTGCCCACCCTCTTCTGAATTCAGCTTGTGTTTCAGGCAGTTCCCTATCCATATACTGCTACAGTTGCTTCTGCTGATCTTTAGCAAAATTTTACTTGCATGAGATATTAATGATATCATTCAATCATTTCCAGTCTATTGTATCCTCTTTCTTGGGAATAGGCACAAATATAGATCTCTTCCAGTCCATTGGCCAGGTAGCTGTTTTCCAAATCTCTTGGCATAAGCATGTGAACGCCTCTAGTGCTGCATCTGTTTGTTAAAACATCTCAATTGGCATTCCATCAGTTCCTGTAGCCTTGTGTTTTGCCAATTCCTTCGAGGCAGCTTCTACTTCCTCCGTCCTTCAGTTGCATTTGACAAATATCTACATGTGTCTTGAATCATACTATAAGACGACAATTTGTATCTGACATTGCAGCCAAAGTTGTTTCCTGATGTGTCTTTAACTATAATTCTTCTAATAGGGAATAGGGAGAGTCTACCAAGAATGGGGGCTGGGATTTAGCTCAGTTGGTAGAGCTCTGTGCTGCAGTCTCTGAGGTCCCGAGTTCAATTCCCAGCACCACAAAAATGGGAGCAGGACCTGGCAATCCACTCCCAAGGCAATCCCAAAACATTCATCCATTGAAAACCCTATGAGGGTCGCTATGAGTCAGGTACCGGCTCGACGGCACCTAACAACAAACAACAACAACCAAGAACGGCTTGGGATCAATACCCACAGAAATGCAGTGATGGCTCAAAGATCACATCACGGTGACATGTATGGACATCACAAAATGAAACACAGATGCTCTATGCTATAGCTTGGCATGGTCCTCAGGACAGGATGTTGGCCTGGGTATAATAAGGTACCACCATACTTGTGACCTTTCACCCAGCAAGAAGCAGTGATTTATTACCCTCCCCCCTGTGTCAGGGACCCACCACCTTCTTCATACTGGAAATGTGGCTGGTGGCATGTTAGCAAGTGGCTCGGCTACAGTCAGCCTTCTTCAGTCCTCCCCTAACCCGTATTGACCATGGCCCCCAAGCTGTCACTCAGAGCTTGTAGCTGGGCACAGAGGAAATGTCTCCCAAACTATTCACGATCCATTTTCCCTTGATGCAATGCAAGCTTCCTTGAATCTTGAGTCTCCATCCTGAATCCTGTGTGGAATGGCATTTATGAGTAACAGGAAAGCTAAGTGCTGTTTTACCTGGAAGTCACAGCTGGCAACTGAAAGTAAAATGCTAGGTTCCTTTCATATTTTCTGAAAATTCGTTTTAAGAGAATGAAGGGTGAGGACAGCAGAATGGCTTTTCAAATTATGTGTAAAGCTGGAAATGGCTTTCTATTGCTAAGATCCAAACGTGATAGATGATATGCACAGCAGTGTGGCAGAAAACCATAAAGGTAGAATTTCCACAGCTTAGAGACAGAAATATTTGGAGTGGATCAGTTTCATATAAAGGAACTGGACCTTAGAAATTTTGGTGAGAGGCTCTGTACTATTTTTTCAAACATTTGATTATTCATTCAGTTCTTTTCTCTAGTTAAAACTTCAGTTTTCCATGTGGTTTTAGAAGGCTATTTCCATGTTAGAGAGGGGGAGCCCCCTCAGCCAGCTGCGTCCTTAACAGAGCCAAACACCCTTCATATTGAAAGTATATCTCGCAGGCATTGTGTAATCCCCAGAACTCTGTAACTCATGCCTGTAATTGCCAGAAACTCTGGAGGCTGAGACAGGAGGATCATGAGTTAGAGGCCAAAGTCAGCCTGCATAACTTAATGTGACCTTGTCTCAAAATGAAAACTAATTTTGCCGGGCACGGTGGCACACGCCTGTAATCCCAGCTGCTCGGGAGGCGGAGGCAGGAGGATCCCAAGTTTGAGACCAGAGGCAGCCTGTGTAACTTAGTGAGACCCTGTCTCAAAAACTAAAAAAAAAAAAAAAAAAAAAAATGGGCTGGGGGAACAGCTCAGTGGTCTAGCACTTGCAAAGCCTTCAGGCGCAAGGCCCTGGGTTCAACCCCCAGTACCGGTAAAATAAATAAATAAATAAAAACTAATTTTAAAAGGGTTTGGAGAAGCAGCTCAGTGATACAGCACTTGTCTGGCATGTGTGAGGTTCTGAGTTCAACATTCCAGTTCTACAAAAAAAAAGTATATCTAAAATAACCTCATCTCATCTCATTAAAAATCATTGTATCTCATGTGGATCAAAACACTGACAAACTCAGCTTAGTAGATGACTCACAGAAGATGAATCTCAATGATGGAAGGCAGAGGGCTTAGGGTCTTAGAAAGACTTTTGATGGAGGAAAATTGCCAGACCCAAGAGAAAAAGTTCACAGCTATAAGCTCTTTGGCAATTTCCCCTCTGGTTCAATTGCCTAAGACACACTAGGGCCAGTCCAATAACTGGGACTATTTTACTGAAATAAACCAGGCCATTCTTTATTTTGGACAATTTCTCCACAAGGACCCCAGGTGAGCAAGGAGGTTGATGGGGTCCCCTATATCAGAGATGCTCTGACCCCAACACACACAGAAGGCACTAGGCCAGGCACGTATCTGGGAGCCTGGTATTGATCGCACCTTCAACTGTTCAGCAACTTTCCAAAGCATCTACAGTAATCCTGGACCTTCTCTTTGCTGATGATATCTCTGCACCCATGTCTGCACCTTGGTAAGCAAAGCAGACACCACTGAAGATGTCCCGTGGCCAAAGAGATTTTGCAGACGTAATTAAGGACTTTGAGGTGGATTATCCAGGTGACCCCATCCAATCACATTCAGAGCTTAAAATAGGAGACCTTCCCCAGTGAGAGAAATGTGACATTTGAAGATGGAGGGAAGGACCGCAAGCTGGGACAGGAGTGGTCTGCAGAGGCTGAACTCTCCCCAGGAGACTCCAGAAGGGATGTGGTCCTGCCAACATCTTGACGTTCTCAACCTAGGGAGACCCTTGGTATCTCAGAAGAGTGAGATACTTTTGTGGTGCCAGAAGCCATGAAACATGGAGCAGTTTATTACGGAATTGATAGAAATTAACACAGCACCTTAAGGAGCTATTCTAGAACACTGCACTTACTGGCAATCTAAGTGGTCACCTTTGTGGCACAGAGGTGGGGGTTCCAGGGAGCGCCCTTTCTAAAACTCCTCGAATCACCCAGAATGATGGTGCTCTGGAGGGTGGGTCACACAAGGTGGCTACCATGCCAGAGTCATAGATTGTAGAGATAGCCAGGTGCCGTGGTGCATGTTTGTGATTTCAACACTGGGCAGGCTGAGGCAGGAGAATCTTGAGTTGGAGGCCAGTCTGGGCTATGCAGCAAGCCCCAGTCTCAAAAAACAAACAAATATACAACAATAAAAGAAAAACCAAAACCAAAAAGCCAAACCAAAACCCAGAGAAGAACAAAGAAAAGAAAGAAAAGAAATGAGAAAGAATAAGTAAAGGAAAAAGAAAAGAAAAAGAAAAGGAAAGGAAAAGAAAAAAAGAAAAGAAAAGAAAAAAGAAAAGAAAAGAGAAAGGAAAAGAAAAGAAAAAATAAAAGAGAAAGGAAAAGAAAAGAAAAGAAAGAAAAGAGAAAAGAAAAGAAAAGAAAAGAAAAGAAGAGAAAGTGTTTGCAGATTGTTTTCACGAAGGGAACCGTGGGTGTTGAGCAGCAAAGGTGCCCGGGGCCACCGCGGAAGGAAGTTGGAGAGGTGATGTCCTAGTTTCCTGTAGCTGCCATAGCAAGTTAGCATAAACTTGATGGCTTCGAGCAACAGCAACGTCTCTCTGCAGCTTCTGGAGGGCAGGACCCAACCTTAAGGTGTCATCAGGGCCCGCTCTCTCCAGAGGCTCGGGATCGTCTTCCTGACTGTCCCAGCTGCGGGGTCCACGGGCACCGCTCAACCTCTGCCTGGAGTTCCCGCGGCTCCCCCTGAGTGCGTTGTCTCAAAGCCCTCCCCTTATAAAGAGACCCCTGATTGCATTTAGGGACCACGGCAATAATTCAGGATAAACCCGGGCACTCGGCTCCCATTCAGGGACTCACTTCGGATCAGCCCTGCTTCTTGCAGATCCAGGTGGGCGGGGCCTGTTCTCATTCCGGTCAAGACCCCAAGCACCTGCTCCTTCCTCCAGCTGACTCACGCTGAGCCCCAGAACTCATCCTAGAGGCTGCGTCTCTCAGGCGCCCCACGTGACTCCTAGGCTGGGCTCCTGGCCGTCCACAGAGCTCAGGCCTCTACCTCTTCTAATGCAGTGCCCACCAGCCAGTACCCGTTTATGCTCCCACTAGCAAAAGTAGCCCTGGCCTTGCAGGGAGCCTCTGCTCTTGGGGGCGGGGGATGGGACTGCTTTATCCCATTCAGGTCCATGGCCGGGTAGCTGATTACAGCATTGTTGTCCCGGCATGCACTATTTACTGCTTGAGAACTGAGAACTCTAAGAGTATGTTGTTGTTGTTAGGGAACAAAGATTCTCTGCCTGGCCAAAGATCCCTGGGAATCCTCTGCCCAGCTGCCCTCTTCCTGCAGTGGGTTTAGCAAGAGCCTCCCTGCAACGGATCATCCTTATCTGACCAGATTCTTCATCCTCCCCACTGGAGGTGTCCCCAGGGGCTGCCTGCAGCAAGAGCTCTGCCAGGTCAGTTTAGCCAACAACTCCTTCTCCTTTGCTCTTTGCCTTTAGTATTTTTCCATCTACTGACTGCCCCCTCCCTGCTCCTTGGCCATAAATCCTCATTTGTCCACATTGTTTAGATTGAGCCAGATCTTTCTCCCCCACTGCAAGAGCCCATTGCTCTGGTCCCTAAATCCGTCATGATGGTCCTGAGTAAAATCTGCTTCTTCTTGTTGTTAAGTGCTGTCAAGTCTGTATCCGACTCATAGTGACCCTACGTACAATAGTCAAAACACTATTGTCAGTGCTTCTTTGCTATTTGTAGGGTTTTCAATGGCAGATTTATTTTTGGGAGTGGGTTCCTGGTTCCTTCTCTCAAGCCTACAGCACCTGGTGTTCCCAGGCGGTCTCCCATCCAAGTACTAACCAGGCCCAACCCTGCTTAGCTTCCGATATCTGACAGGATCGGACGCCACAGGGCTATGGCTGCAGGCTTCTAGGAGTATATGCCACCCATTTCTGTTTCCCATGGACAGACCTGCACTCGGGTTAAGATGACTCTAAAGATTTCCCCCAGCCTCTCCCGGTGTACTATTGACTGGAAGCTCTTGAAGGTGAGAGGCTCTGTTTTATTTTAATTGCAATGACTTAACCCGCTGCTCAGCACAGCGTTTGGCAGAAGGCAAGCTGCTGCATAGGTTATTGCTCTGCTCAGGTACTCAGGGATGTCTAGGGAACAAATAGGCAAAATCAGCAATGCGGGGGTTCTCGTTTTGGTAGATGGCTTAGCACATGTAAGCAGTAAAAGTGAATGCTAACGGATAACTCAGCCTCATTAAGATGAGATCTGAAATGGAGGAAGTGAGCTAGAAATGATTGAATATGCAAGCTCTACTGATGGTCGTTCGAGCCCCCTTGCTTAAGGAGCTGGGCAGTGGGAGTACTGAGCAGCAGGCAGGCAGGCCAGGTTCAACCTCTCAGTGTGTAGCAGAGCCGGACATTCCCTGGAGGACACTGTGGAGAAGAAAGGACAACGAGGGCCTGAAGTCCAGACTGTGGATGGCACCCAGCTGTCACAACCGCTGGCAGACCATGATTCTCTTTAGCTTGTTTAACACGTCTACACTGAGAAGAGGCCTGCAGCTGTAGCCCGGTGGCATCTGATCCCATCAGATCTCGGAAGCTAAGCAGGGTCGGGCCTGGTTAGTCCTTGGATGGGAGGACACCTGGGAACACCAGGTGCTGTAGTCTTGGGAGAAGGACCCGGCCACGCATTCCCAAAAATCAATCTGCCATTGAAAACCCTATGAATAGCAGAGAAGTACTGACAATGGTGTTTCGCCTGTTGTACATAGGGTCACTATGAGTCGGATACTGACTTGATGGCGCCTAACAACAACAGCAACACTGAGAAGATATATTCTGTTGGCCCCTCAAGGCTCCTCTCCACCCCCGGAACCTTCTCTGCACCCTCCAGTCTAGCCTCCACATTGCATCAAACAGGCTCCCTGTCCTCTGGCTTTGAGTCTGTCTGTCAACGGAGGGGTTGGTGGAATGTCCATGGCGGAGGGTGCGTGGGACACGCAGGCACCAGCCCACCTTGCGGCTGATCCAGGGCAGCCCCTGCTGAGTCCTTCCCAGAGCCAGGTTGTCTCTAGAGCTTCGCTTCTGCAGCAAAGATCTGAGTAGTTCCCAGGAACCGTTCTCTTCCGTGTCTTTCAGGCTGAGTGACAACTTCCAAGTCCCTAGGGCTGGGATGCAGCCCAGAAGCTGTCAATCTTCCTCATCTGTGACTCATCTTCACCCAATTGCACTTGTTCTTGGCACAAAGAGCACTGTCTTCATGCCACAGTCCCTCCCTCGTTCAGCCATAGGTGAGACCCTCAGATCTTGAAGGCTTAGTCCAAGAGCAGCGGACTCTAACCCACACAGTCCACTGGGAAGCTCCTGTGAGCCTCCTCCAGGGAGCCTTCCATCCTGGGCTTCTGCTCCCCTCAGGGCACCAGGAGATGGAGAGCCCATGGGCCAGTCCCGGATGTAGCATCTGCTGCTTTCTAGTGTCCTGCTGGCCAGGACTTTGTCACCTGGCCTCTCCTAAATGCAGAGGGAGCTGAAAACAGTCCAGCTGGTGCCTTGAGGGATGGACTCAGGGAAACCTGGGGAATATTTGCTGAGCTATTTTCAATTTTGATTGGTGCAGAAGACAGACAGCTTGAAACATTGTAGCAGTGTTCGCGTTGGGTGGACACACAGCCCGCTTGGGGCACAGGGCTGGCGCAGAATGACGCCAAGCCAGTAAGGAAGCCTTTGTGATTCTTAAAATACCGCACAGCTTCTTTTGTTGACCCCATAAGAAGACGGATTTGGAAGAGTAAACTGATCCACTCCAAGAGCACTTCTGAGCTCAAGGCTAGCCCAGGGAGTTGCTGGATCCCTGTAATGTGCAGCTGTGTCTACAGAGAAGCAGGAGGCTATTTGACTGCAGAAGTGACTCCTCCCAGGTTCTCAGTTTTTTAATGTTTTAATACGCCCGGACTGACAATAAAAACTCTGACAGTGTGGAAGCCTGGCCTGGAGCTGGGGGAACCAGAGAGAGAAAAACTTGGAGAGCACAGAGGAAATGCACGATTTAGGCTACGATTTCTGCAGTCTTTACAGGAGGTTGGTTTTGTGTTATTTTGGTGAGTGAATTTCCATCGCATTCCAACAGCTAGAAAGACTCCATGATTTTTCATGCTGGGAAGCTCTGGCCCAGGAGCTCTGGCTGATTTGCTAATCATACTCAGTGGCTAACGGAAGAGTTGGGGGGGGGGAGTACTCACAGCAGGAGGCCAGTGTCACAGCTTTCCCCAGGGCATCACCTAAGGACTCGGGTCCTGTGGCCCACAGGGTAGCTGATGTGATAATGCAGACTTTGTTGGCCACTTTTCTGCCCTCTCCTGTCCCACTATCCCTAAGCCTCACCAGCGATTCCTGCTATTCCCAGACAGTCTCCTGTCCTTGAATCTTTGGCTCAACCCCTTTCTCAAAAGGGACTAAAAGGAAATCATCCATGGACATTTTTTGAGTGACTTTGTCCAAAATAGCCATTACTGGCAGCACTCAAGGAACCATCATGTATTCATTCTCATTCCGTATAAATCCTTTTCAGACATATTATTTGTTTCCAAGGATGCCTGTGTATCCATTCAACCCAATGCCTCCTTCTTCGGTGATTCCTATTATTGTTGTTGTTAGGTGCTGTCCAGTCGGTATCCGACCCATAGCGACCCTGTGTAGAACAGGCAAAACACTATTGTCAGTGCTTCTCTGCTGTTCATAGAGTTTGCAATGGCAGGTTGATTTTTGGGAGGGGGTTGCCAGGTCCATCTCCCAAGCCTCCAGCACCTGGTGTTTCCAGGCGGTCTCCCATCCAAGTACTAACCAGGCCCGACCCTGCTTAGCTTCTGAGATCTTGACGAGATGGGATGCCACAGGGCTAGGGCTGCAGGGAGTAGAGTATGTAGATAAGGCTTACTAAGAGATAGTACATTTTTATGGAATAATTACAGGGAAAACTGAAGCACTTGGAGAAGTTTAAATAAACCTGGAAAGGAATTTGGAAAAACCTTGGTTCTCTGTGTGAATTTGCAGAAGGATGTTTCTGTCCCTCGGGGGGAAGATAAAGAATCCAGAGAGCACACAGAACAGTTAAGCAAACGTCTAGAGGAAAAAGTGCCTGGGAGAGACACAAAACGGTGGGCTCAAGAGAAGGGAGAAATGTGCTCATCATTGCTGGACAGAGGAGAGAAAAACAGAGGGTGAGGAGTGGAGAGAAGAGAAGGGAGAGAGAGCCCGTGCATGTCCCCTCTGTTGTTGTTAGGTGCCGTTGGGTCGGGTCTGACTCCTAGTGATCCTATGTACAGCAAACAAAACACCCCCCGACACTGTGCCATGCCAGGCACTATGTCAGTGCTTCTCTGCTGTTCATAGTGTCTTCAATGGCTGATTGTTTTGGGACTGAGCTGCTGGGTCCTTCTCCCAAGCCTGCAGCACACAGTTTTCCCAGGTGGTCTCCCATCCAAGGACTAACCAGACTGGAACCTGCTTAGCTTCTGAGATCGGATGGAATCAGACGCCAGGATATTACAGCTGCATTTTTATTCAAACCAGGGCATGTCCAGTGTGATTTCAGCCCTAGCCCCCAGCTCTGGGCACTTGGTATGATGCAACCCTTGCGGCAGGAACTCAGTGCTGAAAAAGCCCTTTGGTGTGAATTGGAGCGTATGGAACTTGGGTCTTTGTTTCATAAAAGAGCTAGACAGGCTTGCAAGGCCCATGGGTGGATCCAATGTCCTTAGAGCTTTGGCCACATTTTCCATTCCTTTCCTCCATATTGTCTGCTGATGGCTTTCTTACCACCTGGCACTTTTTACTGACTTACGGTGAAGGCAGCTGGGATTTAGCTCAGTTGGTAGAGTGCCGCTCTACAGTCTCTGAGGTCCCGAGTTAGATTCCCAGCACCGCAAAAATGGGAGAAGGACGTGGCAATCCACTCCCCAGGCAATCCCGAAACAGCCATTGAAAACCCTATGAGGGTCCCTATGAGTTGGACACGATTCAATGGCACCTAACAACAACAACAACAACAACAACAACAACAACAACGCGAAGGCAATGCTTTCCCCTGCTAGGGGCTCCAGGGTCAGAGCTTGCAGAAGAGGAGGACCCTTAGGCATTAACCCCTCCAGAGAAGCAGGCACAGGATCAACCTTGCTCTTAGGGCTCTGATCGAGCCACTGTGGCCCCCCAAATCCGCCTCACTGGACTGCACAGGGCCCCACGGCCCCTGCACCAGCCTCCGTGAAAGCGCTGCGCTCACCTGGCCTGGAGGCTGGTTGGCCTGTGTGGCCTCTGGAGTGTGTGCCACTGGAAGGGCCACGCATTTTATAACAAGTCTAAGCTTCTCAGAGCTTTAGCAGTGCTGGGTCTCAGTGACAGCAACCGAGTGAGAACCCACACGTGGCCGCATGACATTCACAAGCTGAAACCACGTAGACAGAGCCTTAGCAGCTGTGACGTCTGCGAAGAAGGCCGCTCTGTCCCCCCTGAGCCCTTGGGGTGTTGCGCGATCCTCCTCTGTCTTCAGGCTCTCACACCCCCCCGTTGCCTGATGGGCTCCTTCCATCTGCCTCCATTCTCGCAGTCCACTCTTCACCCAGCCCCCAGCTCCCACCAGGGGCTCAGGTGTCTCCAGTGCTCCCACGGTTCAGACCAGCAGTCAAGAGACAGAAGGAATTCTTCTCCCTGGGCCTCACTTTGACTGTGGTTTCTTTGGACGGGATTTAATGGTGCCTCCGTACTGCCTCTAAGATTTAACAAAGCCTCAGATCTTGGCCAGGGGATGGTTTATTAACCGGCCCTCTCTTGGATCATCTTGTGGACGGCGCCAATCATTTGCTGCCACCGAGCTGGGCTCTTCAACAAGGGAGATGGCTGCCCAGGGCTCACAGAGAAACCAAAGCCCGTTCAAGAAGCCAAAGCCAAGTCTGACGTGCTGTATTTCGGGGTTCTCTTCTCTGTGGGCCCCTCAGCACCACCACCCATGGCCACTGCCCTCCATGCCCACCAGTCCTCTCCACACTCTCCAGTCCTTTCTGGGGCATCCTTTCCATGCGTGCCCATCCTCTTCAGGCAAACAGAGTGGAAGAACATCTAAAGCTCTTACACAATGGTGACTGGTAGCTGACACCATGACCCAATCACATCACATTACATGGGATTGCATCATAGTAACGCTGTGCACATGCGCCATTCTGTGTCCCCATTTCAAACTGTTTACATTCCAATTCTGGTCCCCTGACCTGGCCTAACACCCTCTATCCCCTGCTGCTGAAGTCTTCAATTAAGTGCAACTGAAGTAATTTGGGGCTGGGCTTTAGCTCAGTTGGCAGAGTGCCACTCTGCAGTCTCTGAGGTCCCCAGTTCGATTCCCAGCACCACAAAAATGGGAGAAGGACATGGCAACCCACGCCCAAGGCAATCCCGAAATTGTCAGCCATTGAAAACCCTATAAGGGTCACTATGAGTCGGACACAACTCAACGGCACCTAACAACAACAACAACAAAGTAATTTAATTGTGGCCTGGAAACCTGCCGAGTCACTGCCTCCTCCCACTGCCTCCCCGCCTTCTGCAAATCTACACATCCCTCCCTGGAGCTTCTGGTAGACCGGCTCCTCCCCTTCTCAAAACTCACTTCTTTAGCATTCAAAAACAGACCAAGGCCACCCTGCGATCACCATGGCCATTATTTTCGGCTCTCCCTGGCCACTCCAAGCAGTTCCTAGACTCACCTTGCTCTTGCCTCCTCCACAGTGGTCCTTGGCAGATATGTGTGGTGAGCCATTTCTCCTTGCAGGCCAGCAGCTACTGTCATTTGTGCTTTTACTAGTTTTGTTTACTGGACAAGGCTGCTGCTTCCCCTCCCAGGCACTTTCCACAGAACTGCCTAGAGCACTGCCTGGAGCCATGGATCACCCAGTGGTGCAGAAGGATGGGAGGAAGAGAGGATGCCCACATCCCTCCACCAGCTCCAGGCACCAGCTGCCAAGTGTATCTACCAACCTCAAACGCATGAATAGTCTCTTCTCCCTTAACAAAAAGTGTTGTTGTTGTTGTTGTTGTTGTTGTTGTTGTTGTTGTTAGGTGCCATCGAGTCGAGTCCGACTCATAGGGACCCTATGTACAGCAGATCGAAACACTTGCCGATTCTGTGCCAGGCAAAGGATCTTATTTGTGTTTAAGCCCATTGTTGCAGACACTGCGTCAATCATCTGGTGGAGGGTTTTCCTCTTTTGCGTTGACCTGCCACTCTCCCGAACATGATGTCTTTCTCTAGGGATTGATCTCTCCTGACTTGTTGTTAGGTGCCATCGAGTTGGTATCTGACTCATAGCGACCCTCATAGGGTTTTCAATGGCTGGCTGTTTCGGGATTGCCTTGGGAGTGGATTGCCAGGTCCTTCTCCCATTTTTGTGGTGCTGGGAATCAAACTCGGGACCTCAGACACTGCAGTGCAGCGCTCTACCAACTGAGCTAAATCCCAGCCCCATTGTTGTTAGGTGCTGTCGAGTCGGTGTCCCACTCATAGCAATCCTCAAAGGGTTTTCAATGGCTGACTGTTTCAGGATTGCCTTGGGAGTGGATTGCCAGGCCCTTCTCCCATTTTTGTGGTGCTGGGAATCAAACTCAGGACCTCAGAGACTGCAGCGAAGCACTCTACCAACTGAGCTAAATCCCAGCGTCTCCTGACTACACGTCCTAAATATGTAAGATGCAGTCTGGCCATCCTTGCTTCCAAGGAGCACTCTGGTTGCACTTCTTCTAGGATAGATTTGTTGGCTCTTTTGGCAGTATATAGACAGGGAATTACTGGAAAATCAAGCGGGATTCAGAAGAGGGCGGGGAACCAGAGACATCATTGCTGATGTCATAACAAAAATTAAAGTACATATAAGTGGATGATAAAAACACTCCCTCTGGAATAAAGAAACACAAAGGCATTTAGAATTGTACTCGCATTAGCATGGAATGATAAAAAAATCCTCAGTATTATTATTGAACTCAAAATGTTAGAGAAAAACAAATGCATAAATCTGAATAAAGTACAAATAAAAATAATAAAATAAATAACAAATGCATTTATAAAAAGGGGACAAAAATCAAGAAGCTATCTATTTTGGAGAGAATTTATAATAGAGTAGAAAATTCTGGCAAGAATAATAAAGTGAAAAGCTTTTTAAAATAGTAAATTCATACGGTTTTTGGAAATTAAAAACTATAAAGTGCAATGTAAAAAAATACATTTGAAAAAAAAGCCCTGGAATGGGGAAGGGGAGCTATAACACTACAAATAACCAAAGATTAGAAGTACAGTAAACTTTAGGGAAATATATTGTTGGTGTTCCTTGGTACCATCCACTTGGGACTGACTCAATCCTATGTAACGGAATGAAATACTCCCCAACACTGTGCCATGCCCGGCACTATGTCAGTGCTTCTCTGCTATTCATAGGGTTTTCAATGGCTGATTGTTTTGGGAGTGAGTTGCCAGGTCCTTCTCCCTTAGGGAAGTACAGCTCCAGATAAATAGAATCAGTACTTAAAAGTTCACTTAAAACCAAAGCAAAGCAAAACAAATAGCCCTTCAGGCCAGACAGTTCTAGATGAAAATTCTAACAATAGTTCAAGGACCAAATATTCTAACCCTTAAGGCATTGTTTAAAGAATAGAAATGGAAAGTGTGTCTCAAATTAAGTAATGAAAAAAATTTAAAAACAAAACCAAGGACATTACAAGAAAGAAATGGCTTTTACTAATCTAACCATTTGTAACAGAAGACTATTAAATATATGAGCAAAGTCAGTCTAGTGCTGTGTTCAAAAAATAATACATCACAAACACAGTTTACACCATGAATGAAGGCATGACAAACTACAAAACCTACCACCAAAATTTAAAAAACACATTGAAAATAATCAGTTTATGACATTCATTATCTGTGTTGGATTAAATTTAATATGTATTCCAAAGAAAGCTTTGCAAAAAGTATAGATTGCAGAATTTTTTCTTATTGTAATTTAAGCTAAAAACATCACAAACTCCATATTTAATTACAAAAATAGAAAATAATTTCTTTAAAGTCAAGAATAAGAACAAAATCCCTACTTTTATTTTCAGGTTTTATTTTCTAGGTGCCTGAGACAGCATTGTGAAGAAAGAAAACAAAAGTAAATTTAAGGACTAGAACAGTCAATATATTTGCAGGCATAGAAAACCCTAGAGAACCTAGAGCTAAATCATTGGAATTAATAAGAAAATTCAGAAGGTTGTTAGAAGTGAAATCAATATATGAAAACTGATGGTGTTCCAATAAACTATAAACAAATAGAAAATCTAATTATAAAAATTAAAAATTTTGCAGAAAACAACAAAAATAACTGTTGAGGAATTAATCTAGATGTGCAATAGATTTATGAGTAAGAATATGAAATATTATTAAAAGACATAAAATAAAAGCTAAAAAAAATGCCACCGATACGAGGATGCAAAAATCGAGATTTTTTAAAAAAATAGAAGTGACTGAGATGGGATGTTGTTACAGGGAGTGAGAGACAAATGACCAGGACAGAGTGGAGTATTCAGAATTGCCTACATATATAGAGAAAATTGGCATGTGACAACGGAAGTTTGCCAATCAGTGGGGAAAATGTTGACAGATTTAATAAGCAACATAAGGAAAACTAGCTATCTAACAAAATTACAAAAGTTTAAATGATGTCTTACACAATTTTACCCCATTTAAGAATGCTAGCCTGCAGCTGTAGTCCTGTGGCATCCGATCCCATCAGATCTCGGAAGCTAAGCAGGGTCGGGTCTGGTTAGTACCTAGATGGGAGACCGCCTGGGAACACCAGAAGCTGTAGGCTTGGGATAAGGACCTGCAACCCCCTCCCAAAAATCAATCTGCCGTTGAAAACCCTATGAACAGCAGAGAAGCACTGATAATAGTGTTTCCCCTGTTGTACAGAGGGTCCCTATGAGTCGGATACCAACTCGACGGCACCTAACAACACCACCAACAACAACAATGCTAAGTATGATAAAAATCCAAAGATAAGCTATAAAAAGATAAAAAATTTACTAAAAGAATTTCTTTTTGTGCCCAGGTGAAGATAATTGCTGTGAGATGTGCCCACCCATCATAAACAACTAGAAAACTTGATGTAATACATAAAATGTACATTTTTGAAATATTGGACGACAGGCAGCTGAGAACTATGAGCAGAAGAGATCAAGCTAGGTGAACTGTCTCATCGTCTTCACCTGCAGGCAATTTGAGAACTCCATTGAGGTAAGAAACCCAAGTAGAAGACTGTAATCTTACCAAGTTGAGGTAAAGATGGTGCTTGAAGAGGCTGTGCTAATCAGCTTGTTTGTTGCTTTGATAGAGAAATGACCGAAGTAAACTTATGGGAAGAAAGATTTATTGGGGACTCACAGAGGATCACAGTCCATAACGGTTTGGGGGCAGGCGTGTTAGCAGCAGGCAGCAGGGCCTGTGTCAGACCACATTACTTCATGGAGGATCAGGAAGCAGAGAGCAAAGAGAGAACCATAGGTCCAGATAAAAACCTCTGAAGGCCCACCCCAGTGACCTATTACCACAAACCTGGATTGCACCTCCAAAGTTCCGTAAGCTCCCAGAAAAGCACCACAAACTGGGGAACAAACATGCAAACAAATGACCTTTGGGAGACATTTTAGATTCAAACATAGCAGAGGCAGAGAGGGCTCAAACTTACAGAGTAGTGTATCTAAGTGGAGGGAGAATAACTGCCCCCTTGAGCCTTGAGCTTAATTCTCCTCTGCCCTTTGAAAGCTGAAACTCCATGAGGCTAGGAATAGAATGACTGCCAGATTTAGACAATTACCTGAGAGTCGTACCTTGAAAAATCTACCTACACAAGGTGAGAATCATGTAAGTTGTAGAAATTTTGTTGACTACCAATGTGGAGAAATATCATGGACTACATGAAGTCTATTTGTAAAGTTCTCAGAAAATCAGAAAGGCTAAATGAGACACTTTTAGTTCAGTTGGCAGAGTGCTCTGCACTCTCTGAGGACCCAGGTTTGATGCTCAGCCTGCAAAAATGGGAGAAGGATGGGGCAATCTACTCCCAAAGAACTCTCGAAACAATTAGCCATTGAAAACCCTATGAGGGTCACTACGAGTCAGATTTGACTCAACAGCACCTAAAACCAATGACACAAAGTGGAGATAAAATATCCCTAGAATGAAGGTTATTTCACACATATCTTAAAAATACATAAAATCAAGCTGTCGAAGTTCAAATTGATTCCTATTAATATAAGTGCCTGTGTGTGTGCCTGCCCAAGCTCATCATGCTTTCAAGCAAGGAAACAATTTTCAGAACTCACAATCATAGAGAATACAATGTCTTGAACCCAACTAAAAACACTAGAATGTAAAAGAAACAGGAAAATGTTCCATTCGTTGCCAGAAAAAAGTCTATTGAAGTAAACCCAGAAACAATAGAAATTATGAAATCAGCAAATGAAAACATTAAAACAGTTCCTTACAATATGCTCTGTTGTTGTTGTTAGGTGCCATCGAGTCGGTATCTGACTCATAGCGACCCTCATAGGGTTTTCAATGGCAGATTGTTTCAGGATTGCCTTGGGAGTGGGTTGCCATGTCCTTCTCCCATTTTTGAGGTGCTGGGAATCGAACTTGGGACCTCAGAGACTGCAGAGCAGTGCTCTACCAACTGAGCTAAATCCCAGCCCACAATATGCTCAGAAAGCATAAATATGAGTAGAAAAGTTGAACACTTGTGAGTTTTAGAGATGCAAATACATCATAGCTATGAAAAGTACCATGTGTTAAAAAAAGCCTCTCAAAAGCAAGAAAAACTTCAGAAATATTACAAATACACGGAGACTAGCACATTTCTGAATGATCAATGGGTCATAAAAGGAATCAAAAAAGAAATGTAAAATTTCCTGCAATCAAATGAAAATAAAGACACATCCTACCAAAATTTATGGGATACAGCAAAAGCAATTCTAAGTAGGAAGTTCATAGCCATGAGTGCCTTCACCAATAAGTTAGAGAAGGCCCAATTAAGTACCTTAATAATACATCTTATTAGAGAAAATTATTTTAAGTGAACGAACACAAGCTCAGAAAGAGAAACAACACATGTTCTCACTCATATGAGAGAGCTGACTCAAAATTACAAGAAGGAAAAATCCTACTCAAAGGTCAGATCACATTAAAAGGGGGGGGGAAGATAAGAATGAGGTCAATACAAATGGACTAAAAATCACATGTAATTGTTCTAAC
>VMDO01023905.1:6104-30821 GCA_007922755.1 Pedetes capensis
AGAAATTTTTAATGTACATCATAATGTGATTCATTTTGACATGCTTTTCGTTGTGACAATTTTCATATATGCAATTTGATAAGCATTATTCATATAGGTTACCCCTTACCCTCCTCTATGTTTCCCCCCTCCCCCCTTCCTATCTAAGTTTCCCATCCAAGTCTTCTCTATCTTTTACTATATAGTATTTTTCTATATAATTTAGAGGATACTCTATTGCCTGTATCTTCTTATTTCTACAGTAATCTAATATTCACAGCTGGTGTTTAACTGGGTTGGTAGAGTGCTACTCTGAGCTCTCTGAGGGCCTGGGTTCAATACCCAGCACTGCAACATGGGAAAAAGGGCCTGGCAACCCACTCCCAAAGCAATCTCCAAACAATCAGCCATTGAAAACAGTAAACTCAGTTGGTAGAGTGCTGCTCCGTGCTCTCTGAGGCCCTGGATGCAATCCCTAGCACTGCAAAATCAGAAGGACCTGGCAACACACTCCCCAAACAATCCCTAAGCAATCTATCATCGAAAACCCTATGACTAGCACACAAGTACTGGTGTACTACTGGGTACAAATCCATTCCAGGAGGGTGTTACGGACAGAAGCAGACCTACTGTGTTTCCTTCTGCACAGCTAAGATGAGGAGACCCAACCCAACAGGGGCTTGGCCATTTGCCTCAAAGGCCTAAGAACTGGGGGCGGGGAGGGGGATTCAGACTACAGCATGACTTTCTCAAGAAAGTCCCCTCCCTTTCTTTTATGATAGTTCACATTAGTAGGAGCTCAAGGCCAACCTTGTTTGAGGCTGTATACGTTGTTATTTCACCACCTCATTGCTCTGAGCAAAATAATACAGGCACCAGCTATGCTGCCTGTGTTTACCAACCCTTCATATTCTCCTGTGTTTCATCCTTAATATTCTAAAGTGAAGTCTCCCTTCAGATCGCCAGGGTGTCCCCTAAGGATGCCCCTGGACAACCCGGATAAAAAAGTCACTCAGGATCCCATTACAGGTCACACCGCTCTTCCCTCCCTCTGAGGATCCCTGCTCCCTCAGGAAGCCGGTGGGGTCCTACTAACACATACGTTGGATCAAGTTGCTCCCCTGCTTCATTCAGCCTCCCTGGGTCCATTGCAGACTGGAGCCTCTTCCTACTGTCCACAGATGTGCACGCTCTGCCTCTCTGGCCAGATGTGGCTCCTCTGCCCCAACCCACTTTCTGTTCCCCAGCCATGCCGAGCAACTCCTGAAGTAGCGCCTTAGCCCTGGCTGCTTCCTCTGCCTGAGAGGCTGTGTCTGAGATCTTCCTACAGCCCTGTCCTTCCTGTCATTCAGGTCAGCCCAATATGGCTTCCTTAGAGGGGCATTGGGCTGGGATTTAGCTCAGTTGGCAGAGCGCTGCTCTGCAGTCTCTGAGGTCCTGAGTTCGATTCCCAGCACTGCAAAATGGGAGATGGGCATGGCAACCCACTCCCAAGGCAATCCCGAAACAGTCAGCCATTGAAAATGTTATGAGTCGGACTCGACTCCCCGGCTCCTAACAACAGCAACAAGAGGGGCCTTGGCCGCCCCCTTCCTGCCATCTCTCTCCATGCCCTTAGGCTCACTATCCCCTCTTTGGTTTTATTTCTAGTCATGCATCACAATTAAGACCTTTAGACTCATAGATTCTCACTCCCGTTTCCAGCTTAGAGAAAGGACCTTGCCTGTTGATTGGTCTGTTTTGCTATATCTTCAATGTGCTCAATCAATACTTAGGTCAATAGCTACCAATTTCTAAAATTAAAGCGTTCAGTTTTTAAAATGTTGTTTCAGAAATGTCGAACAGCTGATGGGCATAGTAATAAAACATCTGGAGCAAGAATCAGAAGATCGAAGTCTGACCAAATTTTCGTCATTACCTGGGGTGGTGCTGGCCTTCTATTTGTTCCTTCGCAGCTACTCACAATGTCTTCCTTCTCTTCTTTATGGGATTAGTGAGGAGAGTGGATGACATTAGGCTTGAGCAAATACAAAGAGAATCATAAAGCACCACATATATGTTATGCTTTTGCTCATTGTACATTGAAAGAGGCACTGGAACAATTTTTTTTCTTTTCTTTTCTTTCTTTCTTTCTTTTTTTTTTTTTTTTTGTGGTACTTGGGGTTGAACCCAGGGCCTCGCACCTGCATGTTTTGCAAGTGCTGGACCACTGAGCTGCACCCCCAGCCCATTTTTTTGACTTTTTGAGACAGGGTCTCACCAAGTTACACAGACTACCTCTGGTCTCGAACTTGCGATCCTCCTGCCTCTGCCTCCTGAGCTGCTGGGATTACAGGCGAGCGCCACCGCACCCGGCGCTTTGGAACAATTTTCTTTGGTGGTGTGTGCAGACAGATGAAATTCACATCAGTGGGGTTGCAGTCAGTGATGGCCGGTCCCTAAGCCCATGCACTCTCATGAGTACAGGTAGGACCAGCCTGGCACCCATGGTGTGTGTGGTGGCCAGAGCAGGATGATTTGCAGCCAGCACACCTGGATCCACCAGGGCGACGCCACCCCGAGCTTCCCTTCCAGCTGTGGATGGCCTGCCTGCGTGTCCCCTGGAGATGCTTCCTCTTAGCCTGGGCCGTGACCATCTGTCTGGTTCACTGTGGTACCTGAGAGCCCAGCCCAGAGCCTGACATGTAATACTGATGGCTCAGTGATTTCCAGTCCAGTCAGAAAGGGAAGGAATGGCTGCTGCTATAAAAATAATTTTTAAACAGGAAATTTTTAATGTACACCTTCATGTGATTCATTCTGACATACTTTTCTTTGTGACATTTCCATATATGCATTTTGATATACATTATTCATATAGATTCCCCCTTACCCTCTTGTATGCTTCCTCCTCCCTCCCACCCTCCCCATCTAAGTCTTCTCTATCTTTTACTTGGTAATATTTTTCTATATGTCCTTGGGTTCCAGTTCTGTTTAAGATAGAAACTTTTCCTGTAGTGAACTTTGTTTTTATCTTGTTAGAACAATTGCATGCATTTTCTAGACCATTTATATTGACACCATTCTTAGCTTTTTTTTTCCCTTCTATTTTGATCCGACCTTTGAGTAGGATTTTTTTCCTTCTTATAATTTTGGTTCAGCTCCCACATATGAGTGAGAACATGTGGTGTTTCTCTTTCTGAGCTCGTGTTCGTTCACTTAAAATAATTTTCTCTAATTCCATCCATTTTGCTGTGAATGACCTTATTTCATTTTTCTTGATTGCTGAGTAGTATTCCATTGTGTATATGTACCACAGTTTTTTTATCCATTCTTCTGTTGAAGGTCACTTTGGTTGATTCCATATCCTTGCTATAGTGAAAAGTGCTGCATTGAACATGGAGATGCAGGTGTCTCTGTGGTATGATGACCCATCTCCCTTTGGGTAAATTCCCAGTAGTGTTATAGCTGGGTCATATGCTAGATCTATTTTCATTTTTTTAAGATACCTCCATATTGATTTCCACAGTGGTTGGACCAATTGACAGCTCCGCCAACAATGTAATAGTGTTCCCTTTTCCCCACACCCTCTCCAACATTTGTTGTTATTTGTTTTATTGATCTTGGCCATTCTTACTGGTGTAAGGTGAAATCTCAGAGTTGTTTTAATTTGCATTTCCCTAAAGGTTAGGGATATTGAGCATTTTTTCATGTGTTTTTTAAAGGGAGAAGGACTCTGAAAAGGAAGAAGCACGGATGTCACAAAACATGTTTTGCTCATTTGGTTGAATTTCGCTCACTTTGCAACTGATCTCAACATCACAGCTTTGTTCATTTATTTCTCTCCTGAATGAGCAGAGGCCAACTCTTCCTGGAGTTCAGGAACCGGCACCTGACCTTGTGCCGGGAAAGAAAGAACTGATCCCAAACTTTCCAAGCTCACCACTTGGCTCGTCTGGGCTTTTCATTGCAGTTGTTGCCATGACATGGCATGGGAGAACCATCCAGGCTGTTCCATGCTCAGGGCACAGAGGGACTGTGATATGAAAAGAAGTATTTGTTGCTCTTTTTGCTCAGAGGAAACCAAGGTGAACTTGAGCAACTTAAGAGCAGGCGGGGAGCACATTTACACAAGTGGAATATGAATTCCGGCCGCTTTTTGCAACTCAGCTTCTCTTGCACAAGAGGCCCAGAGCTCCTCCTTAGCATGTTTATTCTTAATGAAGAGGGATCCTTTTGGGATAAGAAAGGGTTTCCTAAAGGCATTTTTGCCACCATGGCACAACTCAGATTTTGCCTTCCCCTTATCTTCACAGCTTGAAGTGCAGCCCTTACAGCAGGGAGAAATGTGGAAAAATGCAAAACAAATACAATAAATAGAGAAAACAATTTTAAAAATTGTGTACATGGATGAATAATGCAAACCTCCATCATGTGTGTTATTTATGATGCATCCACCTAATAATTTTCAAAGAAACAATCAGTATTTTTTAAACAAGCCTTGTGTATTCTGGCTACAAATCTTAGATGACTGGACATTCCTAACTTGTTGCATCTTGTTAAGAAGTTGTTATTTCAAATCCGATTTTGTGCATAAAGCATTTTGTTGTTGTTGTTGTTGTTGTTGTTGTTGTTGTTTCCAGTACTTGCGGTTAAACCCAGGGCCTCCCACATACTTTGAAAGTGCTCTACCACTGAGTTGCACACTCAGCTCACTTTTTAGCACCTTTTTATTAATAATTTTTAATGTACAACTTAATGGGACTCATGCATTTCCATACATGCATTTCATTGTACATTGCTCATGTTAACTCTCCCTTATCCTCTCATGACCCTCCCCCTTCCCCTTCCACCCCACAATGCTCTCCTTTCTATCTGTGAGTGTTTCCTGTGAGTCTATCTATCTATATCTGTACATCCTGATTTTGCCTTAAGGGCAACATACGTGATATTTTTTTTTCTTTTCTCCCATTACCCTTTCTTCTTGTCCCCTCCCTTTTTCTTTAGTCCATTATCTTTCCCTACATAGGTCCTGTCTGCTTTCATGATCTATATGTTTTGATAGTGAATATATATTGAAGTCCAATGTCCACATATGAGAGAAAACATGATGTTTATCTTTTTGAGTCTGGCTTAATTTGCTTCAAATGATGATGTCTAGTTCCATCCATTTTTCAGCAAATGCCATAATTTTGTCCTTCTTTATGGCTGGGTAAAACTCCATGCTGTGTATATACCATAATTTCCTTATCCACACATCTATTGATGGACACCTAGGTTGATTCCTTGTCTTGGCTATTGTCAATGATGCCACAATAAACATGGATGAGCAGGTATCTCTATGGTATATTGACTTATATTCTTTTGGATATATACCCAGGAGTGGGATAGCCTGGTCATATGGCAGTTCTATTTTTCCTTTGTTAAGGTACCTCCAGGGCCTGCAGCCATACCAGTATGGTGTCAGATCCTGTCAGATCTCGGAAGCTATGCAGGGTCAGGCCTGCTTAGTACTTGGATGGGAGGCTGCCTGGGAACACCAGGTACTGTAGGCTTGGGAGAAGGACCTGGCAACCCACTCCCAACAAACAATCAGCCATTGAAAACCCTATGAATAGCAGAGAAGCACGACAATAGTGTTTTGTCTGTTGTAAGTAGGATCTCTATGAGTCGGATACTGACTTGATGGCACCTAACAATAACAACAAGGTACCTCCATACTGATTTCTATAGTGGTCGCACCAACGTGCATTCCCACCATCAGTGTATAAGCATTCCTTTCTCTCCATATCCTCACCAGCAGTTGTTGATGTTTGTTTTGTTGATGGGAGCCATTCTGACTGCAGTGAGATGGTGTCTCAATGCAGCCTTGATTTAAATTTCCCTGATGGCTAAGGATGTTGAAAATTTTTTCATATGACAATTTACATGGCAATTTATTTCTACTTTTAAAAAGTTCTTTGTTCAGTTCTTTTGCCCATTGTTTGAACACTTTGCTTTTTTGGTGCTTAATTTTTTGACCTCTTTATACATGCTAGGTATTAATACCTTTCTGATGTATAGCTGGCCAAGATTTCTCCCCATTCTGTAGGCTATCTCTTTACTCTGATAAGTATGTCCTTCACTGTACAAAAGCTTTTAAACTTTATGCAGTCCCATCTGTCAATTCTTGCTATTGTTTCCTGTGCTTTTGGGGTCCTATTCAGAAAGTCCTTGCCTATGCCTACATCCTGAAGTATTTCTGCTATGCTTTCCTCTAGCTGTTTCAAAGTTTCAGTTTTTACATTAAGGTCTTTCATGCATTTTGACCTGATTTTTTGTACAAGGTGAGAGAGAGGGATCTAATTTCAGTCTTCTGCATGTGGATATCTAGTTCTCCCAGCACCACTTGTTGTATTTTCTCCAACTTATATTTTTGGCACCTTTGTCAAATGTCAGGTGGCGGTAGCTGCATGCATTTATTTCTGGATCCTCTATTCTGTTCCATTGGTCTCCATTTCCGTTTTTGGAACAGTACCATGAAGTTTTTGTTACTGTGGCTCTGTAATATAATGTGATATCAGGAATTGTGATGCCCCCTGCATTGTTCTTTCTGCTCAGGATTGCTTTAGCAATTCTGGGTCTTTTGTGCTTCCAAATGAATTTCTGGATTGTTTTCTCTATTTCTGTAAAGAATGTCATTGAGATTTTGATGGGGATTGCATTAAATCTGTATATTGCTTTTGGTAATATAGTCATTTTCACAATGTTAATTCTTCCCAATCCATGAGAATAGGAGATCTTTCCTCCTGCTGTTGTCTTCTTCAATCTCTTCCTTTAGTGTTTTAAAGTTTTCATTGTAGAGGCATTTCACCTCTGTGGTTATGTTTATTCCCAGGTATTTTATTTGTTTTGAAGCTATTGTGAATGGCATTGTGTTCCTGGTTTCTTTCTCCACCAGATTGTTATCAGTATAAAGAAAAGCTACTGATTTTTGTATGTTAATTTTGTACCCTGCTACTTTGCTGAAAGTGTTTATCAGCTCTGAGAGTTTTCTGGTGGAGTCTTTTGGGTCTTTTAAGTATAGGATCATGTTATCTGCAAAGGGTAACTTCTTCTTTTCATATTTATTTCTTTCTCTTGTCTTATTGCTGTAGCAAATAGTTCAATTACTACATTGAATAGCAGTGGAGACAGTGGATACCCTTGTCTTGTTCCTAATTTGGGGGGAAATGCTTTCAGTTTTTCCCCAGTTAGTATGATGTTGGCAGTGGGTTTTTCATATATTGCCTTTATTACATTGAGGTATGTTCCTTCAATTCCTAATTTCTTCAAGGCTTTTGTCAGAAAAGGATGTTGGAATTTGTCAAAGGTATTTTTCACCATCTATTGATAGGATCATGTGGTTTCTGTTTCTGAGCATATTTGTATGTTGTATTATGTTTATTGTCTTGCATACATTGAACCAGCCTTGCATGCCTGGGATGAAACAAACTTGATCATACTGTATGATGTTTTTCAATATATTATTGAATTTGATTTCCAAGTACTTTATAAGAGATTTTTGCATCTAAGTTCATCAGGTATATTGGTCTGTAGTTTTCCTTTTTTGATGAATCCTTCTCTGGTTTTTCTAGCAGGGTAATACTGGATTCATAGAATGAGTATGGTACTGTTCCTTCTAATTGTATTTTGTGGAATAATTTGAGGGACGTTGGTGATAATTCTTCTTCAAAGGATTCATAGAATTCAGCAGTGAATCCATCTGGTCCTGGGTTTTTCATTGTTGGGAGACTATTACTGCTTTGATCTTGCTGTTCATTATAAGTCTCTTTAAGTTATTTATATCCTCTTGACTTTACGCCTGCAGCTGTACCACTGTGTCATCCAATCTCAACAGATCTCAGAAGCTAAGCAGGGTTGGACTTGGTTAGTACTTGGATGGGAGACCGCCTGGGAACACCAGGTGCTGGAGGCTTGGGAGACGAACCCAGCAATCCACTCCCAAAAATCAATCTGCCATTGAAAACCCTATGAACAGCAGAGAAGCACTGATAATAGTGTTTCACCTGTTGTACACAGGGTCACTATGAGTTGGATACCAACTCGACGGCACCTAACAATAGCAACAAGACATGGAAATGAGAAAGAGAATCAGTTCTCCATGTTGAACCCTCAGAGAGGGAAAGCGATGGTCTCGGCCAGTCCCTGGAAGAGTTCAAGGGCTTCAAGGATGGTAGGCTTGTCCTGTGGGGACTGCCAGTCTGATGGCCAGGGCTGTGTGGCTGACCTCTTTGGATGAGGGCTTTGCTTCCCCTTCCTCAATGGAAGCCGTGGTTGGAGATGGGTCCTGATCAGTTGTTCTCATTTTTCAGCCCCATCCTCCTATCTGAGACCAACCGACAGTCTCCTTTCTGGTGTCTGTGCTTCTCCAGATCTTCTTACTACAGAAAAGACTCCAGTCCTTCCTATTCTAACTCCTTTGTTTTACCACATCACGCAGAGGCTGCCTTCAGTCCTCTATCTTAAACCTGAAGTCTCGGTTCACTTTTAAAGATTTTTGTTTTTTAGTTTGGAGACAGTGTCTTGCTAAGTGGCACAGGCTGCCTCTGGCCTCAAAGTGATCCTCCTGTTTCAGTCTCCCAAGTTGCTCAGATCAGAGGTGTAAACCACTACATCCAGCAAATTTTACTGTGCTGAGCAAACACTCTGCCACTGAACCATACCCCTCGCCTGTAACGTTTCCAAAAGAAAAAAAAAAAAACCTCCTGTCTAAAGCTTGACTGTCCTCATTTTCCCCTGCCTCAGCCAAATATTCATCTGTTGTTGTTGTTAGGTGCCGTCGAGTCAGTATCCGACTCATAGCGACCCTCATAGGGTTTTCAATGGCTGACTGTTTCGGGATTGCCTTGAGAGTGGATTGTCACGTCCTTCTCCCATTTTTGCAGTGCTGGGAATCAAACTTGGGACCTCAGAGACTGCAGAGCAGCGCTCTACCAACTGAGCTAAATCCCAGCCCAAATATTCATCTGGCTCCGTCATTTTCCCTCTGTCTTTTTTCCCTCTGTTTTTTTTTTTTTTTTGTATTAATTTTCACCACCTGGCTCTGTAGTTGATGCGCAGAGTATAACCAGCTTCAACTGCTAATCACTCTGTCTCCAGAGATGTTTTAGTATGAGACAAGGAGCCCATACAAAGCAGTGGAATTGCTTTTTAAATTCCCATTCTGGTGAACATAGTCATTAAAGAACTGTGTCAAGAAGAAGCACTTTTGTAATATGGCTGTCCCCAAATTGTCAAGATAGGGTTATTGATTTAGTAATAGCTTACAAATAATGACCAAAATGACTTCTTCCACATTTCTGTTTTTCCCCTTCATAAGAGCTTCATTGAGCAGCCATAGCCAATGGTGACAATAGATGATGCTCTATTGAATCCAGTCTTCCTGTTGTTGTTGTTATTGTTGTTGTTGTTGTTGTTATTGTTGTTAGGTGCAGTTGAGTCAGATCGGACTCATAGCAACCCTATATACAACAAAAGTATCCTGTGGCCCAGTCGAGTTCATGGGTAAAATGAATCATCATGGTCATTAAGGTCAGCTCAGCTTTAAGGGGAGAGGAATTAGACACCACCTCTCAATGGGAGGAACCCTCGAGCTACCCAAGTTTCCTGACAATATTTTTTACCAAGGGGATAGAGCTAGAATTAGTTATGGTGGTGGTGTTAGGTGCCATGGAGCCAGTATCCAACTCATAGTGACCCTGCATACAACAGGCGAAACACTATTGTCAGTGCTTCCCTGCTGTTCATAGGGTTTTCAATGGTGGATTGATTTGTTTGGGGGAGTGGGCTACCAGGTCCTTCTCCCAAGCCTACAGTATCTAGTGTTCCCAGGTGGTCTCCCATCCAAGTATTAACCAGGCCTGACCCTGCTTAGCTTCCGAGATCTGACAGGATTGGATGCCACAGGGCTACGGCTGCAGGCAGAATTTGTTATAGACATGACTATAAAGGTGAGGAAAGAGCTAGGGCAGGAAACTCCATCATGATACAAATTCTACTTACACTTTTTGTTATAAAAACAAAAGTAATAAAGTATAGCAGGTGCCGTCAGACCTTCCCTTACCAGAAGCGGGCAATATCTTTGGACAAAGAATCTAACCGGTCACTTGAGCATGGAAAGCGATGCCCGGAGGATCCCAGGAACACAGAGCTGGCTCACACCACGCTGAGTGGGAAGTGGGGATGTTTGCACTTGGACAGGAAGGAGAGAGGGGTAAATGGGAGAGGAGGAGGAGGAGCCAGGAAAGCAGGAAGACGGGAGCACCACATGGAAGCTGGGAAGGCTGGGAAAAAATCTGAAGGATAAGGTGGGAGAAAGATGTCATCTCTGCAGAGGTGTAGGTCACACTTCGCGCTGGGAGTTCTCCCTCCTGGCGTGTTAAGGCAAGTCCTGCAGAGGGCCAGTTGCTCTCTGAGTGCTCTGTGTGTGTGTCTGTGTGTGTGTGTGTGTGTGTGTGTGTGTGTGTCTGTGTGTGTGAGATCGCATATGCACACACATGCACATGCGCAAAGCCAAGCTGAGGACGCAGCAGAACTAGCCACATAACCAGCGTGCATTTTTGGCCCCATTGCATATGAAAGAGGTGGCACAGAAAGAGGAGCTCCCAGCTGGCGTGGCCAGAGCCATCTTCCCCGGAATTCAAGGAAGGCTCAATGAGGGGTTTGGACTTTCTTCTCCCAGGATGAGGCAGGCATCGGTGGGAGCTAGTCTGAATTAGACAAAAAGGCGGGAGACCTCTTCTGAAGCTGCATGGGTATTGTGGTATGGATGGCTCTTCTTTCTCTGCTTTAGCCCCATGGTCCTACTCCAAGGGAGGAATATCCTGTGGCTCCCACACCAGGCACTGTGCTGACCCCCAGCTAGGAGGGCCCCTGGCTCCGCCACACTGTGTGCTCTGCCCCAGGCTTCACTTAGTGCCCCTGAGTCCGTGGATGGCCATTTCAAAGGCCCAGAATACGTAGCGTGCACTGCACAAATCCTGCCCTGACGTGGCAAAGGCAGACGGTCCCCCACCAACTCCTGTACTTTTGTCTAGCATTCACGTGACGTTGTGACTCTAGCTCTGTGTGGCCTTGGTTGTGTGACCCGACATAAGCAGGAATAATGCCTCCCATGGCAGGTGCTGGAGATGTTTCTACACACACGCACGCGCTCACACCCCCCCCCCACACACACACACGCTCACACATACACCCACTCTTCCTGAGCCTGCAATCCCCAAATAATGATATCAGCCACACACAGTCACGCACACACCCTCTCTTCCTGAGCCTGCATTTCCCAAATGATGGTATAGGCCATGTTTTCATCGCAACCATCTGCGAGCAGAAGCGTATAGAGGTTTGCCACACACTTTAATGGAACTGGTCCATTGGGAGCACTGCCTTTGTGTTTTTTAAATAACAGATGGTGGTGTTTCTAAGACCTACATTCCTCCAACATAGTCTAGATTGTTATTTTTAACCGTGTGAAAGTAAATAATCACAAAAGACGTATCTGTCTCTGTTAAAAGATAAATTCAGACAGTTATTAGGAGGTAGGGCAGTTGATACATCATACCTGTAGCAACTTGAGGTTCAGTTCTACTTTTGAGTGCTAACTATGACCTTTGATGTTCGTATCATTCTGGAAGCTTCTGGTGCTTATATTGACTCAGTCTGCCAAGAGAGGGAGTTATGGTTCCAGGCTGCATAATTTCCTTCTCAGCTGTAAAACAACTTTAAAAAAAAAAGTGTGGGTGAGAAGGAATTATGGGAGCAAATATGGTATTTATCACTTAAATTAAAAGACTGAGCCTGGCAAATAGTCCGGCTATCAATCCACAAATAGTGTCTGCTGTTAGCAACTTGATTCAGAGAGCCTGGTGTGCAGACGTCTTCATACGCGAACATCATAAGCGTCAACACCACTTTTACGCGTATTATTTTTCTTGTCACCCGCAAATCATATTGCAAGAAGATTGATGGTAATTGAATAAATTGCCAGGTGCGCTTTAAGACTCGGCTTGTTGGAGACGTAACAGATTTATTAGATGATCGATTTTATTTTTTCTTTCATGCCCGCGCCCCTGGAACCCTTCTTTCCAAACACAGGGAAGCCAAGCTCTTTGGGAACAGAAAAACAGCCTGCAGTTTCTAGGGGTGGCTTTGTAAAGTGGTTCAAATCACGGAAAACATTATAGTGGAAATCAGCTTTCCCTGCTCAGACTCTAATGCTGGCCTCCGTGCTTGGGATAATCTCTAAAGTCTGTCTGCCTTGTGCATTTTGTGATTTCATAGTGCCGTTCTCCTTTAGGCGCTGTGGGCTGAGCGTTGCCTATATAACTTCACTGAGTTAAGAATGGACGTGGGCTTCTCTCCCCACGAACGCAGGATCTTCTGCCTGCTGCCATCTTGATGCTCTCAATGTCCTCACCAAATGTCTTGGTAGGATGCTATGGGCTGGTATTTCATAATATCAGAGTCTTAATCTCTTATTTGGGCTGGGATTTAGCTCAGTGGGTAGAGCGCCATGCTGCAGTCTCTGAGGACCCGAGTTCAATTCCCAGCACCACAAAAATGGGAGAAGGACCTGGCAATCCACTCCCAAGGCAATCCCGAAACAGCCATTGAAAACCCTATGAGGGTCGCTATGAGTCAGACACAAACGGTACCTAACAGCAACAACAACAATCTCTTATTTATATGGTGTGAACTGGAGCCCTCCAGGGTCCCATAATCCAGCAAACACACTCCAAAAATTAAGCCATCTGGCAAGCCTTGAAAAGCCTGGCATGTCCTGTATCTTCCAGGACTCTGTCACCCCCCAGGCTTGGCAGCCTCCAGAAGTCCTGATGTTTTGGAAGGAAGAGGGTCCTCAAATAATGTTGGTGCTACGGCTCCTTCAAACCTTAGTATCCAGGGGCAGTAACACTTGGGGGCAGTAAGCCCTCAGGGCTTAACACTTGGTGTGAGTGTATTTTTGCCTTTATCTGAGCATATTCTTGTCTCACAGTTTCTATCAGGGAAGAGATAGGAACATAGGAGCCTGGAAGTGTGGAATAAATTTAGCGGCAAAGACCCTGCCATGGGAGAAAAGGTCATGATAATTGGGTCGTATGTTAGACTAGGGACAGGGGAAGGAAGGAGGAGGTGGTCTAGAGGGCAGAGGGAGCACAGAAAGGAAGAACTGGGGGAGATCCAGAGAAAACACAGTCTTTCCCTAGAGTTGGGCTGGGTTTTCATGACTTTTCAAGAATCTCCGTCATGTCCCAGTGCCGTTTGCTTACCTGTGCAACACTGTCCTCATCAGCTAGCATGATTAATGATCCCAAGTCCGGCGCAGTTAACGCGCATAGCTGCCCTTTCTTACGCGAATGGCTGCAGCTCCTTAGCGCTTTAAACGTTCCGCCTTCTTTGCACATTTGTTTTTCTTAATGTAGGCTGTGACACATTAGAAGGTCAGGAAATTAATTTAGCGGGTCACGTTCAGCTTACAAAAATAAAATGCAATGCCAGCGATCGCTGTGGCCAGCTGCTGGTGGAATGAACTCTTGCACTTTGGGAGTTGGTAGATTGTGAGTTGTAGGTGTTTGCTGGGTGGCTGTATAAGATGTATTGCTCACACCAGATTGCAGTCACTAGAGTTTGGAAGGGGCTGGGATTTAGCTCAGTTGGTAGAGCGCTGTGCTACAGTCTCTGAGGTCCCGAGTTCAACTCCCAGCACCACAAAAATGGGAGAAGGACCTAGCAATCCACTCCCAATGCAATCTTGAAACAGTCAGCCATTGAAAACCCTATGAGGGTCGCTATGAGTCGGATACCGACTTGATGGCACCTAACAACAACAACAACAGCAACAACTTTCTGGGGCGGGCTTTCTTTCTTGGGAGAAGGACCTGGCAACCCCCTCCCAAAAATCAATCTGCCGTTGAAAACCCTATGCACAGCAGAGAAGCACTGACAATAGTGTTTCCCCTGTTGTACAGAGGGTCGCTATGAGTCGGATACCGACTCGACGGCACCTAACAACAACAACAACAAGAGTTTGGAAGCCTCTGAACCGTGGAAAGGAGGTGGGTGCTGTGACAACACCCAACGGAGCAGGCCTGGGTTATTTCCCCAGGGCGTGTTCCCACAAAAAGGCCTATTTTTAGGACGAGCCTTTGGCTGACTCATGAGAAAGTAGCTTCCCCCTACCTGGACCAGGGCGGGTCAGAGAGTTTACTCCAGTGGTGTGATTGTTGCCCATGTGTCTGTCAGTTTTCTGTGCTATGGGGACTTGTGTGTTGCTGTGATGCTGAAAGCTATGCCACCAGTATCTCAGATACCAGCAGGGCCACCCCTGGTGGACAGGCTTCAGCTGAGCTTCCAGACTAAGACAGACTAGGGAGAAGGACCCGGCAGCCCACTCCCAAAACAGCCAATAAAAACCCTAGGAATAGCAGAGAAGATATAGTGACAGAAAATGAGCCCCCCAGGCTGGAAGGAATTCAAGAAAAGATGGCGGAAGAGTTGCCTCCTCAAAGTACAAAGGACCTTAATGACGAGTAGAGTAAAGCCCCAAGACCTCTTTTTGCTGTTGTGACTCAAAATGAGAAGAATTTTGGTACCTATACACAATGGAATACTACTCAGCAATCAAAAAAAAAAAAAATGAAATAAGGACATTTGCAGCAAAATGGATGGCATTAGAGAAAATTACTTTAAGTGAACGAACACAAGCTCAGAAAGAGAAACAACACATGTTCTCACTCATAGGTGGGAGCTGAATCAAAATTATAAGAAGGAAAAAATCCTATATAAAGGTCAGATCAAAAGAAAAGAAAAAAAAGCTAAGAATGGTGTTATTATAGATGGTCTAGAAAATGCATGCAGTAGTTCTGACAAGGTAAAAACAAAGTTCACTGCAGGAAAAGTTTCTATTTTAAATAGAACTGGAACCCAAGGACATATAGAAAAGTATTACCATAAAAAACAAGTAAATGGTAGAGAAGTCTTTGATAGGGGGATGGGGGAAGCATACAAGAGGGTAAGGGGGAACCTATATGAATAATGTACAACAAAATGCATATATGGAAATGTCACAACGGAAAGCATGTCAGAATGAGTCACATTAAGGTGTAGATTAAAATTTTCCAATAAAAAATGAGAAGAAACAGTGTCTACAACAATGGTCTGAAACATAAAAAACATTGGGTCATGGCACCATGTTGGGTAATGTTTCATTCTGTTTTACATAGGGTTGCTATGAGTCAGACGTGACTCAACGGCACTCAACAGCAACCACAATAGTGTGGTTTATGGTGGATGCCTGCTCTGCTCTGAGGTACTGTATGAGTACCTGAGGTTGCCATGGAAATGATACCTGGCTACGTGACCAATGGAGTGCACCCCCTGGACACCGAGGCAAGGATGAGCTTCCTTGGTTGGGAGCATGGTTTTGAAGAGAATTAATTTTTCCCAATACAGTCCACTAGCAAAGGATACCTGGCAGCATACACGTGGCTCCCCCGGGCTCTGCCTTGTACATATTTTTCTTTTCTCTGATGTTAACCCTGTATCCTTTCTCTGCAGTGTACCATAGCTGTAGGGTTAACTCAGAGAAGGATGGTTTTCTGAGTACTGTGAACCCTAGTGAATCACAGGGTTCACAGGGAAGTCACATGTGACTGTCACTGACAAGTCACATTAACTAGGTGAGGGCAAAGGAAGGTAAATACTTTAATCCTCTGTCAGTCCCCATCGGGGAAATTAACAGCATAAACCTGGGAGGAAATAACAAAGCTGTGTTCCTCTGTTTTCCATTCCCATAATGAAGTGACTGATGCTGGGTAGTTTATAAGGAGAAGAAGGTTGTTTAGTTCAACAATAGGGCCGTCTCTTGGACTCCAGCACAGGCGCAGAGCCTGGAACCGAGAGCTGGAGAACTCGATGGACTTACTGGACACAGGCACCAAGTTTGAGCCTGGAGTCTGACTAAAACATGGGGTATTGGGCCAGAATGGGGAGTCCACACTAGGCAAATCCTAGTTTGGTCACATGGTAGAAAACCACTGTGCTTTCCTCTATTTGTGAAATTGGCGTTTGTTGGACAGAACTTGCTCAAGTGTCACTGACAAGTCACATTAACTGGGTGAGGGCAAAGGAAGGTAAATACTTTAATTCTCTGTCAGTACCCCTCAGGGAAATTAATAGCATGAACCTGGGAGGAAATAACAAAGGTGTGTTCGTCTGTTTTCCATTCCTATAATGAGGTGGCTGATGCTGGGTAGTTTATAAGGAGAAGAAGGTTGTTTAGTTCAAAGTTCTGGAGGTTCAAGGGAGTGGTTCCTACTGGTTTGGCTCCAGTGAAGACCTCATGGGAGATGAGAGCCCAGCAGTGGGGCTGTGTGGGGATGGTGACATCACACTGTAAGACAGGGAGCCCAAGAGCAGCTCAGGTGTCAGTCTCACTGTTACAACCACCCTCCTAGAGAACTAACCAGGGTCCCAAGAAAACTTCCTCAGTTCCCCCCAAGGGAAGCATCGCCAAGGATCTACCCAATCCCACCAGACCCTGCCCCTTAAAGGGCCCCCACCTCTCCCATCACCACCCTGAGGAGCGAGCACCCAACACATGAGCCTGAGGGACACAGGTAAACTGCGTGCAAACGTCAGCCAAAGCTGACCTGGAACATCATCTCCAAAGGACCTGCTGGCCTTTCCCACACCCTTGTTCTGTCTACTGATTAATGAATTCGGTGACATTTTCTTTTTTAAATTACTTTTAATTATGATACATTGTAAACAAACGAGACGCCTCTTCAGAGTCCACAGGCGTGAAAATCCGTATAAAATCAGAATCCAGGGCATTAAAAGGAAGTCTCCCAAATGTGGAACTGCAGTCTCCTTTACCCGGTGTGACATTTGTTCTTATGTTTCCTTGTGGCGTTTGGGAAAACAATACAAAAGAGATTAGTCATAAAAGCTTTGAAATTTAATTATGATGAGGGAGTTCTAAAGGAAATTAAATATAGCATGATTACTTCTTAAAAATATAAATTCAATAAAGAGTCTTGGCAAATAATTCTTTCCATACTGCTAGTTCATGCTTGCCTGCAGCGGTAGCCCTGTGGCATCCGATCCCGTCAGATCTTGGAAGCTAAGCAGGGTCGGGCCTGGTTAGTACCTGGATGGGAGACCGCCAGGGAACACCAGAAGCTGTAGGCTTGGGAGAAGGACCTGGCAACCCCCTCCCAGAAATCAATCTGCCATTGAAAACCCTATGCACAGCAGAGAAGCACTGACAATAGTGTTTCACCTGTTGTACAGAGGGTCGCTATGAGTCGGATACCGACTCGACGGCACCTAACAACAACAACAGTTCATGCTTACTACCGTAGGGGGTGGAACAGAATTTATAAGGACTCTTATTAACTAATAATGGCATCTGAAGTTTTATAACAGTTATAGCTGCTGAGCTTCCACGTCCACGCTGACATCTAATCCCATCATATATCGGAAGCTAAGCAGGGTCAGGCCTGGTTAGTCCTTGGATGGGACACCACCTGGGAACACCAGGTGCTGTAGGCTTGGGAGAAGGATCTGTCAGCCCACTCCCAAAACACAAGCAGCCACTGAAAACCTTATGAATAGCTGAGGAGCACTGAAAGTAGGGCCAGACATGGCGCAGTGTCCTGGAGTGTTTCATTCTGTTGAAGACAGGGTCGTTACGAGTCAGACCCAATTGGACGGCACCTAACAAAAACAACACAGCTTTTGAACATTTCTGCATATTCACTTTCGTGGTTCACTGGGTCTTATTATAGACTGACTGACTGACTTATTGTTATTGTCTAACAATTTCAAATACTATGTCATTTGAAAGCTATTATACCCACCTGTCTTTTACAGTCCTAGAACTCTGGCCTTTCCGTGGACGGCCCAGGCTTGAGACGGCATTGAGGGCAGGAAAAAGAAAACACCACGGCCCCTCCCTCCTCCTCTTGGAGAAGCCAGGACATTCCAGAGTGAAGACATAGCGACCCTGGGGTTTAGGGGCTCTGCGAGGGGTGGGGGGGCTTTGTCTCTCTTGGGTCCCTTCAGTGGCAGAGAATCTCTTGCTCTGGAATGACTGTGACTTTTCTCCTGTGGTGATACATTGTAGCTTTCTCTCTCTCTCTCTTTTTTTTTTTTTTTTTTTGCAGTGCTGGGGGTCAAACCCAGGGCCTCCCGCCTACATGCTCTGCAAGTGCTGGACCACTGAGCTGCACCCCAAGCCCATTTTTTAACTTTTTGAGACAGGGTCTCACTAAATTACGCAGACTGCCTCTGGTCTAAAACTCATGATCCTCCTGCCTCTGTCTCCCAGTCGCTGGGATTACAGGCATGCGCCACTGCACCTGGTTTATACATTGTAGCTTTCTATGTGCCAGCTGGAGTTTTTTTTTTTTTCTCCTGTTGTGCCAACTTAGATTTTGCTCAGTTAGTTTCAGCTCCTACCTTTGCATGATCAGAAAAGACAACCCCCTCCTCTGTGCAGCCACATTTCGTATTCTTCCTTGGCATACATCTGTCAGCTCTGCCTGCCTGCGCCCCTCCTGGACCATATTGTGTCTGTAATGTTGTTGTTAGGTGCTGTCAAGTCTGTATCCGACTCATAGTGACCCTCATAGGGTTTTCAATGGCTGTTTCGGGATTGCTTCGGGAGTGGATTGCCAGGTCCTTCTCCCATTTTTGCAGTGCTGGGAATTGAACTTGGGACCTCAGAGACTGCAGTGCAGCCCTCTACTAACTGAGCTAAATCCCAGCCTGTAATGCTATACAAGCATGGCTCAATCTTACACTCTCACAGACCTTCATAAAATACTTGGGTTCACAGTTCACTTTTTATTCATCCTCAACACGTTGCATTTTCTTGAAACCCAATTAACTGTCTCTCCTGCCACCTCCTTCTTATTGGAAGGGCTCTAAGCCTTCAAGTGATTTTGTCCCCTCCCCACTTATCTAGATGCAAATAATTTTATGCGTACAACCTTTCACTCTCCTGACCACAGGCCCTTGAATCTGAGGACGAGTGACTTTGATAATTCACTTATTAAACACAAATCCCGTCAGGTTGACAATCTTTTCCTCTCTAAACCGCCAAGGCTCTCAAACTGTGACCTTTATACACAGGACGATTCCGTTTTTTGTTCCAGGTTAGGTTGGGTCTTGTGTCCTGGGCTCTGTGCACCTCCTCAGCCCCTGCAGGTGCCCTGGGACAGCTGTGGCCCTGGGACAACGAGGACACCTGTGTGGGTTTGTAATATTGAGTGAGATACTCCTAGCATGTTGCTGTTAACCTCACCGTGTCAGATAGCATTTACTCTGATAGAATTTACTCTTAGTGACAGTTCCGCCCAACAAACAATAATGTGATTGCTTCATTTTCTGAAGCTCCTAACACATTGCTTTCATCTTTGCATGCTTGGGGGGTACTGGTAGCACCCTTTCACTCCTAAGATGGAGCCCTCTTTGCGCTGTCTCAGCCAGGCCCCGTCAGATCTCCCAGCTTTGTTGTTGTTGTTGTTGTTGTTGTTGTTGTTGTGGTTGTTGTTAGGTGCCGACAAGTCGTGTCTGACTCATAGCGACCCTCATAGGGTTTTCCAGGGCTGTTTTCATGGCCTGGGGAGTGGGTTACCACGTCCTTCTCCCATTTTTGCGGTGCTGGGAATCGAACTCAGGACCTCAGAGACTGCAGAGCGGCGCTCTACCAACTGAGCTAAATCCCAGCCCCCTCCCAGCTTTCGTTCAAGGAATTCCCCCCCTGCACATTCCACCCTTTTCGGCTCCCTGAGACCCATGTGGAAGCCCACGTCCAATCTGTACGTGTGTACACACATCTGCATTTCCACGTCTTTAACTTGTGTTGTTGTTGTTGTTGTTAGGTGCCGTCGAGTCTGTATCCAACTCATAGCGACCCTCATAGGGTTTTCAATGGCTGACTGTTTCGGGATTGCCTTGGGAGTGGGTTGCCGGGTCCTTCTCCCATTTTTGCGGTGCTGGGAATTGAACTCAGGACCTCAGAGACTGCAACACAGCACTCTACCAACTGAGCTAAATCCCGTAGAATTAACAATCCCAAAGCCTTATGTGCACATACAGGGTCCTCATGGCAGATCTTTGCCTCCCCTCCCACAGCTACCTTCATGCGCTGCCCTTTCTTCCCTGTGGCTTCTCCCTTGAGGAAGGGAAGAGCAGACTGCTGCCAGGGAGCCCTGCCTTGCCTGACTCTTTCCTCCTCCCAGTGCCCAAGCCCTCCAGCCTTTCTCTGTCTTTCCTTTCGGAGCTCCCCCAGCTGCCCAGATTGACCAGCGGTACCAGGTGCTGCTCAAAGCCAGAGAAAAGCGCGTACCTGGCCCACCACCCCTTATGCCATGGTGACACTTCTTCTCCTTCTCCAGCTCTGCGCAGCTACACCGCACCATTCTCACACCCAGACCCCCATCCCGGCTCCCAGCCTGCCCCCGTGCCTGGCAGGTGCCCTGGAGGTGTCTGGTGCTGGAGAGATTGAGAGGGGCAGGGGGACCATGGCACCTGTACTGACCTCGGGAATTTTTCTCTGACAAACTCAACAATACAGTTCCCCTGTATTCTTTAATCCCGGCTTCCGTGAGATACGGGACTATTTCCGTTTGACTCCATTCCCTGTTCTTCCCCGGGACGGACCAGTGGTGATTTGAAATTGCCAGATGGCAGGAAATAGCACTCTTGGCCACTGGTTATTTCCCTGCGGCCCAACCCAGGTTTTTCTGAAACATCATTGTCACTTCCCCAGCGGAATCACCCAGGGTGTGAGAAATCACCCACAGCCTGCCCAGTCCAACAGGTAGGATGCGTCTGGGGCAGTGAGAGAGTCCAGCTGTGAGTCAGGGGACACGAGACCGGGCTGTTGCCTAAAGTCATGTGGGAGAGGTTGAGACCCTCCCAGAGACAGCAGTGGAGGTGGAAGTCACCTGAGGATACGCCAGGCGTGGCCAAGGGGCACCAGGCCTTCACGGCACGCTGCCTGCTGCTTGCAGGTGGATGGGATCGCCCCCTTTGCGCATGTCCCATGATCCTGTCGACATCCCAACCCTTCTTCCCAGGCCTTCCCGGTGTCTCTGCAGCCATCTGACCACTGCCACTCTCGGTGCTGGCCACCCTCTCAGGTGCCATGACCTCGAAAGCCTCTGTAGGGCTCTTGCTGTCTCCCCTCTCCTGTCAACTCTGCCCCCAGGGAGCCCGGCACGGTGGCGCATGCCTGTCATCCCAGCGGCTCGGGAGGTGGAGGCAGGAGGATGGCAAGTTCGAGACCAGAGGCAGTCTGCGTAACTTAGCAAGACCCTGTCCCAAAAAGTAAAAATGGGCTGAGGGTGCAGCTCAGTGGTCCAGCACTTGCAGAGCATGCAAGCGCGAGGCCCTGGGTTCAAACCCCAGTACCACAAAAGCAAAAACAAAAACTCTGCCTCCAGGTGGCCAGGATCCATCTTTCACTCTTCAACCAACCACTAACACAGCTGTGGGTTTCACCCACCAAAGTTCCAGCAAAACTATATTTTAACGGGAAAATCCTCAACTTGAAAGCCAGGCCTGTGGGTTCCAGCCATCTCTGGGTCTGACCCTCTGACGGGGCCTCTCCTTCACCTCGGGCCCTGCCCTCCTCTCGCCTCAGTGCAGAAAGGAGATTTCTTAGCACTGGGTATTAGGGGTTTATGAATGTGGGTGAAAGAAAAGGAGTCGTAGTTATCTCTGCTAATGTAAAACGAAAACATAGCTGCCCCTCAGCATGTCTGCAGGCCAGTGCCCCGGGTGCTGGTAAAATATCTCGATGACAGTTGCAGAGGTCGCAAAACACCATTTATCCTCCCCACGGATTGGAAATCTTAGGAGTGTTTAGCCCAGCCCAGGTTTATGGGCTTTGGGAGTCTCGGCTGGCACTCAAACTGCAGAGCTGCCCCATCCTGGGCAGTCTATGCTCCCCAACCAGTCAACACAGAACTTCAGGGAGCACCATGCACCCCTGGGCTCAGCTTGGGGCCTTTGGAGGAGCCAGTGTTTCCAGAAACCAGGCCATCTCAGGAAATAGATCATGCAAATGGGTGTGGCATGCCAGCTCCTGTCTGTGTGGAGTTCTATTCTTACAGCTATCAGAAGAGTCGAAATTGGATATACAACTTGCCAAGCATGTTTCCTTGTCAAAGACCACCCCACAGATAAGTGTTATTAGCTTATCTAAGTAAAACAGTCATTGCACCTTAAGATAATTTACTTTAGCCGGGCGCGGTGGCCCACGCCTGTAATCCCAGCAGCTTGGGAGGCAGAGGCGGGAGGATCGCATGTTTGAGACCAGAGGCATTCTGTGTAACTTAGCGAGACCCTGTCTCAAAAAAGTAAAAAAATGGGCTGAGGGTGCAGCTTAGTGGTCCAGTACTTGCAAGGCACACAAGTGTGAGGCCCTGGGTTCAACCCCCAGTACCGCAAAAAAAAAAAAAAAAAAAAAAAGAAAGATAATGTACTTTAATTTGCCTATGTCTTATGTGGAGAAGGACCTGGCAATCCACTCCCAAGGCAATCCAGAAACAGTCAGCCATTGAAAACCCTATGAGGGTTGCTATGAGTCAGATACTGACTTGACGGCACCTAACAACAATAACATGTTTTATGTAGGGGCCTGGGATTTAGCTCAGTTGATAGAGTGCTGCTCTGCAGTCTCTGAGGTCCCAGATTCTATTTCCAGCACCACAAAAATGGGAGAAGGACGTGGCAATCCACTCCCCCCAGGCAATCCCGAAACAATCAGCCATTGAAAACCTTGTGAGGGTCGCTATGAGTCAGATATGACTTGAGGGCACCTAACAACCACAACATGTTTTATGTATTATGAGCAATTAATAAAGCAATGTCAACGCTTTATTTCATAAATTTATAACTATGTTCCAAAATAATACATTTCCTTTCTAATTGGCTACCTTAGTTTATATATGTAATACACAATTCTGAGAAAAGAAATGGAGGCCTCAGCAGCTTGTCTCAGAAGTTCAATTTTTTTCCTTTCATTTTCATTGGAGGAGAAATAAAGTCTAGAATCTTTTCTCTAAAGAAATGTTTTCCTTCTTTTCGCTAAATCCTTTCTCTTCACATTTTACCTCTACCCCACCCCCAACCACTTACTTTGTTATGTGGGACAGTTGAGTCCTTTTTTAACCCTGGGTTTATTTAGCTGTGGCCCTGGGGTCTACCTCAGCCAGGCAACAGCCCTGGTAACCACAGCAAACATCGTGGAGTTCCCCTGTGGGCAGTGATTTCCCCATATTATTTTACAATGTTGCTAACGCATGCCCAAGATCGCATGGCATGCTGGGACACAGTCTGGAGCCCAGTCTCTGCCCCTGGGGCTGTAGGCCTGTAATGTTAATGGCTGTATTGTGTGCTGTGCACTTGCTGTGACATCTCTCTGCATAAATACAACCGCCCGCAGAATGCACCTGGGTTTGCAGTTTTAAAAAGACGTTCTCTCCTTTCCTTTTATTCTGCCCTCTCTGCATGGGGAATTGACTCAGGAGAGCAGTCTCTCCCGTCCTGAGCCCGTGTCCTCGTCTTCATATGAAGGTCAGACTGAATCACCTCTGAGCCCTCTTGCAGCACCGATACTCTCATTTAAATTCCGTGGAAGATAGAATTCTTGCCTGTCATGGTCTCATAACCTGGCTGAGGGCTGACCGTTCTTCATATCGACTGCCGTGTCGCCGGATTTGCTGCCTGGCTTTAAATCTTCCCGCAAGGAAGTAACCTTGTACCCACAGCCCTCTTTCCCATGGGACGTTCGTGCAGTTCTATTTGTCACCTTGAATTATTCCACGCACTAAACCAACAGTTGCCCATGTTCCTTGGTTGATTAGTTTTCTAGAAAAGAGCCAGCTTATTCATGATCACTGTTCTTTCTTTAAAACCTAACAGGATTTTAATAGGCACCTGAAGAACTGGTACAAGGAGCCCTTCTTACTTAGTGCCCGTCCCCGTGCAAATAGGAACAGGGGGCATTTCTGACAAACAACTCCTTCTTCAACTTATTCCAGTGCAAGGTGGTTTCTAGACCCCTCTCCAGTTTGAACGGAATGGATGATTGTGTAGAGTTCAAATAGCCCGAGTTCACAGAGACACGAAGCGGAACATTTCCGCCTGGGTCAAAAGTTCATTGAGCTACTTACTGTGACTAATGGGAACTCTACAACTCTAGTAGTGGTGTTTGTAGCCCTATTAAATTATGGCCTATTAAGTAACTAAATAACCCAGACTTTTATACAGCCGCCCTTGTCAAGCTGCGTTGGTTCCTTCCCCAAAATTGCACATCCTATTATTTTTATCTAGAGACAGAAACATAACTGGTCAGATCTTTTCATAGCAAGGAAAGCGTCCTGTTGCTGATAGCATATTTCACAAAGCTTAGGCATGAAAGCACCTCACTTGCTCAGTGGTCCCAGTCGGCTCTGTTTGTGGCTGAGAGAGCTAAAATCCTGGGAAAGTATGAGTTTTGTTCAAGTTCATGTGGGAAAGGCAAGGGGAACCTATGTGATCCCCCCCACATACCTTTATCCCACCTCTGCACACCACAGCTAGTGTCACAATCTTCTTTCCTATACCGCGGTCCCTGAAGCAATTCTCTGCCTCCTCTCTCCCTCCCTCCCTCCCTGCCCTTCCTTCCTCCCTTCCTCCCTCTTTCCCTCCCGCCCGCCC
>VMDO01023906.1:0-30721 GCA_007922755.1 Pedetes capensis
GGACTGCCAAAAGAACCAACAGATCTGTCCTAGAAGAGGTACAACCAGAGTGCTCCTTGGAAGCAAAAATGGCCAAACTGCGTCTTACATATTTCGGACATGTGGTCAGGAGAGAACAATCCCTGGAGAAGGACATCATGTTTGGAAGAGTGGCAGGTCAACGGAAAAGAGGAAAACCCTCCACCAGATGGATTAACACTGTGTCTGCAACAATGGGCTTAAACATAAATAAGATGGTTTGCCTGGCACAGAATCGGCAAGTGTTTCGATCTGCTGTACGTAGGGTCACTATGAGTCGGACTCGACTCGATGGCACCTAACAACAACAACAACAATAGAGTTGGGTTGGTGGTTGAAAATCATTTGAATGTGTCAATTTCATGGAATGTCTTATACTCCTCATCTATTTTCAAAGATAATTTTGCTGGATATTGTATTCTTGATTGGAAGTTGTTCTTTTTTAGGGTGTAAATTACCTGTGTCCAAACCTTTCTAGCTTTCATGTTGATATGGAAAAGTCTGCAGTAATTTTAATGGCATTCCCTTTCAAAGTCATCTGGGATTTCTGCCTAGCTGCTTTCAGGATGGGGATGACCTATTTTCGCCTACTTTGGGTTGGGTCCTAAATATTTAATTTGTGTATGTATCCATATCCAGGATTATCTCTGGAAAGTTTTCCTTGGGGATATCATAGACTAGACTTTTCTAGTCCTCTGGTGAACCTTTCCTCTCCTTTAGGGACACCCTGAATTCTTAAGTTTCTTTTCTTCATTCTGTCTAAGGTTTCTTGGAAATCTTTTTTAAATTCCTTCATCATTGTTTCCATTTATGACTATGTGTATTTAATTTCTTGGATTGAGTCTTCAGAGTCTGAAATTCTTAGCTCACTTTCATCCATCTCAATGAAAAGAATTCTTTGGCAGAGTTTAATTCTTGTTTTGCATGTTAAGGATTATTGCTTGATTTTTCCTAATCATTTCTAGCTGGGAGGATAGAATGGACTCCAGGTGAGATACCTTATTTTCAAGGATTTCAAGGGTGTTGGTGTTATTTGTTTTGATTTCTCTTAGCATATTAATAACCATAACTCTGAATTCCAATTCAGAGATCTCTAGGAGGTAAGATTCATTGTAGGAATTTGTTGAGAGGCTTTGGCCTATGGAGTCTTCACATCCAGCCTCTCCCTTTGCTTTCTTGTATGTTTATGACTTTATTTCCCCTTAATATGTTCTTGGAAATAGGTTTCGTTTCTCCAAAGTGTGCAGAACTTCTCCCTCTGTTATTCCTTTGAGTTTGTGTGGTGATGAATCTCTGACACTTTATTTTTGCTCCTCAGCTCCATATTTCACAGCTTCAGAACCCTAGACAAGGATCTGTTGCAGGCTCTGAATTCAGTTCTGTCCCAGTCAGATTCCCTCTGATCCCTGAGATCCCAGACACTAGTTTTTCTACTGAATACAATGTGATTCCTCGATTATCTAACTGTGGGGCTCTTAGTCTAGTTCACCAGCACTACTCGACTCTTAATGGGCTTAGTTTTTAATCAGATATCCTAGGTTCAGTGAACCATCAGCTCATGGCACTCTTATCTGCATCCTGGACTCGCCACTCCTCAGTTTCTCATTCTCCAGTTCACTATTCCAGTGGGACTTAGAGGGTAGGGAGGCAGTAGATTCTGTGTCTCTACTGCAGGATGAGGAGGGGGAGAATATGGGGGAAAGAAGGGAAAGAAAGAGGAGAGAGAAACAGAGACTAGTAGAAATTAAAGTCAAAATTAAAATTAAAGTTAAAATATAAAGATAAAATAATTAACTAAAACAAAAACACATACAGGATAAGAAAAAGAGAAAGAAAAAAGAAAAGAAAAAATTATGCACATACACACACACACAAAAATTAAATACACATAAAAAAAAACCTGATAAGAGTTATCTGAACTATGAAGACAATAAGGAAGAAGTGAATACTGCTGCCAGTGTTTTTCACACTATCTGCAGCAGTCCTAAATCCTCTGAAAAGGTCCTGTTTTTCTTCAGGCTTCTGACTTTCTTTCAGGAAAGGAGATTTTCCCTTCCAGTTTTTGTTGTTGTTGTTGTTGTTGTTAGGAGCAGGCTTATTTAGGGGGATATGGTGGGTAGCCCCGTGATCCACTGGGCTGAAACAGGGCACTGCTTACCCTCAGAGACTGCTCAAGGAAAAATTCTGTCCTGTTGTATTGTCAGTGAGGCAGTGGAAACTGTGTTGTCCTCTTGTGTTGGGAGTTTTTCTAGCCCCATGGAGTTTGGGTGCTGATTCCCCAAATCAGAGTTCAGCACCCTAAAGCCAATGGCTGGGGAATATGGCTGCAATAGTTAGGCCTTTAATGCCAAACTCTCTACCCACTTGTGCATTCCAAATCCCATTGTGGTCTCCACACTCCAACCCTGTAGTGGGTGGGATGATAGCCAACCACCCCACGTGAATCTTCAACCTGTCTGGCCATGTGGCAATCATGCCCAAAACTGCCCTGGGACAAAGTGCACCACTGTGCTCCTTGTAGCACTTTGGTTGTCCACTGTCTAGGTGGGACTCAGTCACTTCTTCAGACCCTAGCCGATTCCATGGTGTAGTGAGACGATATTGAATCACCTCCGGTGGATCTTGGGTCTGAGTGCCCCAGTGTCTGTGAAAGTTGGGCCAGTCCAACTGACCCACCACAACTGAAGGGAGGGAGCCATGCTGCAGTTCTGGGCATGCTCCACTGGCGCACGTTCCCCAGTCCCTATTGCGTTCACTTCCTAGACCCATGTTGCAATGGATGGGATGATAATGTATCATCTCTGGTGGATCTAAGGCCTGCACTCCCACGGGAGGATCCTGCACCAGCTTAGAGATGCCACCTGTGCTGTGGGGACTCCTCAGAGATGGCTGCTCTGCTCACCACTTCAAGGGCACTTAACAGATCTTCTCTTAGATTTTTTATGATATTCTATTAAGAAGCATAAGATTTAGATATAGCCCTTGTTTCATGGTGGCAGATTTGAATGTGGTTAATGGCTTATGAAATATAACAGGCAGAAAGTTAATACTACATAATTTCTGAGAATTTAGAATATGACATCTACAGTATAATTGATCCAAGATAAGACTAGTTTTAGATTTTAATAGGAAATAAGACAAGAAATGCTCCATAGATAGATAAATACATTTAGAAATTTGATGATAGGGACTTGATGAAATACTTGCCTGATGGTTTCTATTTTATCTTCTAAATAGACACATAATTATATGCTGAATGGAATAGCAAGGGGTTTTAGGACAGTTCGAATATGGAAAAACAATTGAGCCTAATCATCAATTGAAAAGAATAGGAGTGTGGTGTGCCACAGAAATATGACAGGAGTAAAAGTTATGATGGCTCAGTTAAAGTCAGGTGAATGAAGGTTAGTGTGAATTAGAGTTTGGATCTTAATGTACTGCAAAGTTTATATGTTTGAATGTTCGGTCCCAAGATGTTGCTGCTGTTTGTGGAGATGAAGTGGACGTGACTCCCTGAGGATTTTACAAGGGCTCATGGTTCTCCTACCTGTCGTCTCTCTGTTCCTAATTTGCCATGGTGTGTGATTATCTGCTAAAGTGTCTTCTGCTTGCTGCTGCCACATCTGCCCTGCCACCATTATGGACTGAACCTCTAAGTATGAGCCACCAATAAATATTTCCTTCCATAAATTAGATTTCACAGCAATATACTACCTGATTAATACAATATGTAAGGCTGGGTGTGGTAGCACACACCTGTAATCCTAGTGACTTGGGAGGCAGAGGTAGGAGGATTGCAAGTTCTAAACCAGAGGAAGTCTGCATAATTTAATGAGACCCTGTCTCATTAAGTTTTAAAAAAAATGGGATGAGGGTGCATCTCGGTGGTCCAGCACTTGCAAAAGCATTCAAGCGCAAGGCCCTGGGTTCAACGCCCAGTACTAAAAAAAAAAAAAAAAAAAAAAAAAAAAAAAAAAAAAAAAAAAAAAAAAAAAAAAAAAAAAAAAAAAAAAAAAAAAAGTAAAGAGAAAATAACAAAATGAATGCTACAGACATCAGTAGCGGTCAAATTGTTTATATCTTAAAAGTCTTTAGACAGAATGCAGATATAACCCAGAAGCCAAAAGTAGCAATTAAAGAATGTTAAAGAGGAGGAAATATACTGAGGAATGATATTAATAGTCATATAGACATAAGATACTTATTAGAGGTATGTTAAATTGTTCAAACAGGTATATGACTTTCAAGAATACCTGTTTTTTTATTTGCTAGCATAATCTTAAAAATTGTGAATAGTCAGTCTGACCTTCATAGTTACTCTTAAATATCCTATCTGTTAGAGTACACTCATCTATACCTAATCAGACCTTACTCAGTATGTGTTGATAATCTGAAAGATATTTAGAGATTATAATTAATGGTTGAAGTTGATGGAGAAATCTATGAGTTTCTGTGTTATACTTCTTTATGGATGCAATTTCACTTATAGCTATAATATGAAGAAGGAAGATAAGCATATATGGATAAGGAATATAATTAGATACACATTGATGGCGGAGTTTCATTCAGCAGATATTTATTCAACTCCTGTTCTCTGTCAAGTACTGTGGTGGTGTGTAAGAGCTATCACTGAAAAATACTGATGAGATATCTATGTTCTCTGAGAAATTGCATGGGTTACTTCAATGTTGGTGTCTAGTATACAGTTGTATAAAGATTGGACCTTGGATCATAGGAAACAAATTTAAGTTAGGACTAGAAAATTAGAGAATATTTTGTTTAGATAAGAATCAGAGAGAACACATTACTCTAAAGAGCAAACATTGAGTTGGACCTGCATATTGAAGCATTGTTCATAAAAACTCCTTAAAATCACGAAGAGATAAATTATTTGAAAGCTGATTTTCTTTTATTCTGATAAGATATTAAAATAGAAATTCCGAATAAATAAATAAAATTTATACATTTAGTTGGTTTACACATTTAGTGAGTTTCATATAAGGAAATGTTCTGAGAAAGAAAGGGTGAAAGAAGGAAAATGAGAGAGAGAGAGAGAGAGTATTCATGCTCATGAGTGAGGGAGCATCAGACTGCTGAAGCTCTTTTCCTTTAATCACTTAGTGTCTGAAGTCATGAACCATCACTTCTGCTGAATTCCATGGCATGTAATTCTGCTGAATCATAGAGACAATCAGAATTCATCACTAGATTTTAAGGGAAGAAGAAATAAGATTCATAACTTGATGAGAAAGTGGAAGCTCCTGAAAATCATGTAGGATCAAAAATATTTCAATCACCATTTTTGGAAAATAAATTAACAACACCAAATTTCACTTAAACCTTCTGGATTTTGTTTAGAATTTTTTGGCTCTAAATAAAAAATAATGTGAAACTGGCATCACTGAAATATTAGATATGTCTGTTCATAAACAGAGTTTATTTAATTTATTCAGTTTTTGTTAAATAGGTGTTAATGGAGTTTATATTCTTCTTTGTAGAGATATTGTATTTTGTCAGATTCTTTTCTTTACTGTGATACCACTCTAAATTGTGATTGTTTTCCTTTAAGTTATTTAGCTATTTCCTAATATGTAACTCACTTTTGGACACTAATTTTGTATTCTCCAACAATTGCAATCTCTCATATGACTGCTAAAATTTATAGATTTTCTTTCCAATGCTTTTTCATTAGCATGCACATATTTTAAGAGTTCAGTTAGGTGAGTTTGAAGGAATATATATTCCCATAAGACCACTATCAAAATAAAGATAAAGAATATTTTCTTCAACTTAGACAGTTTCTTTGTAGCTCTGTCCAGCAAATCCAGTGCACTCAAGTACAATTAATAATTGTATTTAATAGTTTTAAGTAAAATTATTAGTGAATAATTTTGATTGATGTAATACTAAATAAATTTCACTTGCTTAGAACATCAGAACAAAAAAAGGAATCACATTTCATGACCATTTTAGTGTGCAGCTTTTTGTAACCAAGAGAATGTTGTTGTATTATCTTTGCTTCTGTTTTATTGTTGACTAGTAGCCTATTGTAAGCATATACCACAATTTTATTACCCATTCTCCTATTGATTGACTGAAAGAATTTGCACTTGATAAGGAAAGAGAAACCACACAGTAAATTGAACAAAATCTTTTATTAAGAATATATGAATATATATATTGCAGTACTGGGTGTTGAACCCAGGGCCTCTCACTTGCATGCTCTGCAAGTGCTGTACCACTGAGCTGCACTCCCAGTCCATTTTTTTATTTGTTTTGAGACAGGCTCTCACTAAATTATGCAGACTACCTTTGGTCTTAAACTTGAGATCCTCCTGCCTCTGCCTCCCAAGTCACTGGGATTATAGGCGTGTACCACCATGCCTGGTTATTAAGAATAATTAACCACACATGGGAACTAGATTTGCAAAGTTTGCTTATTTATTTAATATGGTCTCTAGCATTTGTAGGTAGTATTTTCTTGGTATTTTCAAACCCTTCATACCTCTCCTTCCAAATTCCTGGAGTTAAATTTCTCCTAAACGATATTGCTGTTGTTAGATGCCATCAAGTTGGGTCCAACTCATAGTGGCCCTGTGTACAACAGTTGAAACACTACTCAAAGCTGTGCCATACTGGATCCTATTGTCAGTGCTTCTTTGCTATCATAGGGTCTTCAATGACTGATTATTTTGGAGGAGTGGGCTATCAGGTCCTTCTCCCAAGTCTACAGCACCTGGTATTTCCAATCGGTCTCCCACCCAAGTACTAACCAAGCACAACCCTGCCCAGCTTCTAAGAACTGATGGAATCTCATGCCAGGGTGGGATAGCTGCAGGCCTTCTAAACTTTAAAACTTGAAAATTTTGCTTTTTTATTCTGGAAGATTTTTTTTCTTCTAATTTCATTGAGTCTTTTTGGGGTTCTCATTACTTAAACTGTGTTCTTATTCTTTCCATTGCTTTAAACAATCTAGGAGCCAACAATTTTAATTATTCATGTTGGTATTCTTCCCTCAAGTCATTGAGTTCCCTGCAGTAATGTAATAATTTGTCTTTAACTATCCAAGATTTAGTATGTCTATAGCATCATTCAGTCCAGATCTTTTTAACTGATCCAAGTCATGACATTCTCGATAACATGGACGATTTAAACATTTTAATATGCAAAAAATCTAATAAACTGTTATTCTACTGTTGGTGTATGAGGTGGAGGAATCTACTTTGTAATTACTTATGAGCAGTCCTTTCCAACCACATGGAATAGAGGCAATTCTTTCCAAGAGCTATACCCTCCTTGGCTTACCTTAAATCTCTGTGGTGTTCATAATGGAAAGAAACTCTATAAACTAAGCAGATATGTGCATCCCTTTCCTCCACACTGTTGTTAGTGAATACCTAGAAACTCAGGTATATATTTGGTCCCAGGAGTCACAATGCTCTCAAGTGAATATGGGTTTCAAGTACAAATTTGAGCAGGCACTCTTTAGTAGAAGAAAAGTTGAGAGATATTCAGTAATTCATGATTACATTGCAGTCCTCACAGAATAGCTCTTTAAAGTCATAAAATTGATTTCTAAGGATTTAATTTTGAATGATTATAATTTCTATTGTTACAACTATAATAGGTGTCGTAAAACATCAGAAACCTAGCAGAGAGCAGAAGAAACAAATGTTTAACTTGATCTGAATCTTCTTTGGGGAATAAAAGCAAGCAACGAACACACTCAAAATATTTTGGAAAAGATAAAAAGGAAATCAATTACATACAATGATGGCTCAATCTCTGATTATACTCATTTTTACTAGTAAAATCCTAAAAACAGATGCAACTGCAATTCTAAAATACAGATTTTAGTTTTTTCCTATTATGTACTTCTGAGACTGATTAAAATTTAAAGAATTACTCCAGCCCATCTTTTTTTCACATTCATATATCAAGCAACTTTGTTTCATTATGTTTCTCACAATGGCTATTACTAGACTCCTAGGTGAATAGCAGAATGTTTCTAGACATATAAATTAATTCACAAAAGTCTCCACATATTGACACCTGATACCAAATTATAAATTGATAAGACAAAATGATACAGAACAAAGATAAGAACTTGAAATTGAAAAACTAGATCTTTCCTTAAGTCCATAACTAAAATTGTGAGTGGGCTTATATAAGAAAATCTCTCTTGACCCTAGGCCCATCATAGTTAAAAGAATGAAATAGAACTAGATTAATCATCAAGTCAGCTACAGTCTCAATATTTTATGATCTAATCCAAGATATATGTTATACTATCTTTTTCCCATGTCACTTACACTTAATCTGTGGATATAGAACCTCAAGTGATGGGTACTCTACGGCATTACAAACTTCCCTGGCACCCTCGAAATCATACTATACATTGAGTCAATTTATCCTTCAGGGAATAATTCCTAAGCAACATTCTTTAGCTCTAAACAATACATTTTGTGATGCAAAATATTATGAAAAGAAAAATATATGGTTTAGGCTCTGAATTTGTGCATGTTTTGTGCATGTGAATCCTTTCTACTATCCATTTTAACTCAGAAAAATCACTTTATCTAAGCCTCTGTTTCTTTATCTGTAAAACAGAGGAAACATTATGTATATATACCACATATACCAGAACATTAAGAAATAAATGGATAGTGCTCTTTACATTTCATAAATGTGCATATGCCACCTTCATGCATTTTCTATATACTCAGTTCATCAAAATAAAAGTATTTTGTTATTTTCAATTTTTTGTCTTTTTCCAGTTTGGTTTTCAGGAGTGTTTTATTTCTCCAGGGTGTTCATTTTTCAACTGAAAGTGCAGCATATAATTTAATATATCATCTCATCCCAAATAGCCTGTTTGCAGTTGTTTTGTACTTTTGGCACAACTGCACAGAACTCTCCACTATAAATGTCACCTATGATAGATACTATTGGCTATCAGGCCACTGGCATCTCTGGCCCATGGAGTAGGTCAGCAGGCAATTTTGCAGAGTGTCTAAGCAATCTATAGGAAGAACTTACTCAGCAGCAATGCCAATTGCTTTTACTTAAAATTTAATTTGTATGATGAGTGCTTAAAGTAATTTTTTACTCTTACCACCACATCAATAGCTTCCAAGAAGAAACTTCAGAGGCATAAACAGAAAAGGAGATGAAGAGGCAGAAACTTAATAGGAAATGGACAGTTTGGAATGTGAAAGGCCAATTTCTCCTTTATCTTCTGTGACTTGAGGCAGTTCATGTATGAGATTGACTCAGGAAGTGAATGTCATAGGTTCTCTTTTCTTTGTTGCTATCCTCTGGAAACTACATTTTCCCTTAAAATTGACAAGAAATATTCTCTCTGATTCTGAAAGCATAAGGAATACAGAACAAACATAGTCAAGTTTAGAGGCTAATTCAACTATTAAGCCTATAAACCAGAAGGTTCTTTGAATAATATTCAGGCAAACTGGCATGGACTCTTTACATAGAGCTTTAGAATATAAAACTGAGGAATGTGAAATCATTAGGAGGATAGCTCTGGAGCACTGGGAAGGATATAAAAAGTAATTGAGAAATAGAATGAGTTATTAAAATTGAGGCAGTCAGTGAAGATGTTTACTTTGTGATTTCAGACATAATTTAAACTGTATGGTTCAGAAGTGTTGTAGTGGGTTTTGACAGTCAAGTCTTTTGACAAGCATTCTACAGGTTTGTTTTGGCACTATAAGAATTAACCTGTATTTTGAAAGACTGCAAGTAACATCTTTATTTTACGAATTTATATTCGTATTTGCCCTGCTTTCTTGCAACTCTTCAAAGCAAATGAAGAGTTCAGTCTATAATACAAGTATTAAAATTCAAATCAGGCAGATTAACATAAATTAAGATATAGAATTTTAATTGGTTTCTTATGCCACATTCTAAAACCCAAGATTTTGTATTGCTTCCTCACACCCATGATTTACATTATAAAATAGGTAATTTTTTCATCAATCCAATATAGATATACATTTATGACAGTGATTAAAACAGGCAGTGATATTTTGATGCATTTGTTGAATGTGTTAGGAAGCTTACTATATATTTCTGTTTAAACTTGTGGAAAATCTTTTGTTTTTAGTTTAACATGTAGAGTTATGAAATTATGAAATACTTTTAAATGAGGATTTTGTTGTGGTGATTCTATTTAATATTCAAAGATTATTTCAAAATTAAATTTACTAATTATAACTTAAATTTTTGTTTTTAAAAAGATAAGCACTGTGTGTTTTGCTTTGGTTTTTTTTTTTTTTTTAAATAGACCCCCAATATATTATCCTTTATATTGACTGTAGATAGCAAAGTAAAAAGTACCCCATTTAGAATTAATGATTTATAGTTACTAGCTTTTTAAATTTATTAATTAATACTATTATATACTAATATATATCTTCAATATAAATGTCACAGTCCATTTCTAAACTAACACTGAGTCTACTTATCTCACAAGATAGCACCTTTTTTCACAATAAGAACCGTAATTTGGTGGAGAAAGATGGTAGCTAAGATCTTCTGGTGATTTGTTCCCACAGAAACACAAAATTGAACACCTATTCATTCACCAAGCTACCTTCCTTACAGGTAATCATAAGGAAACTGGGTGAGATATCATAGTGTATTGCAGAACAAAGAGATTTATTGAAGAAAGAAAGAAGGAAAGAGTTGCCTGCTTAATCCCTTTCCCAACTTCAAGCCCTGGGCAAAGCTCCCTGACTCCACTTCTAGGCCAGTATCCATGGATTGAGCTACTAGAGCTTCCTTAAACCAGGTGATTGATATGCTCCACTAACTTTACCCTAGGATAAGGCAGCACACCTGGGAGAGAGACTCCATCCAGTGGAGAACAGGGCAGGCAAACTTGCAAAGTGTTTTGTCTTAGAGCCTAGATCCCGTCCTGCTATGGTGAGACCATGTACCAGTAGAAGCTGAATGGCACAGATGCAGGCTGATCACAGATAGAGCCTCTACCCCAGCTGTCACATCAGGCAGAGACTTGTCTATCAATACAACAGACCAGAGCTTTGGCAGTATCAGTTCCAACCTTGGAGTGGGTCTTATGCACACTAACCCTGCTCTCAAGATTGTGCAGGGCCCTGTGGTTCTGAAACTCACATGAGATCCAGCTTAGGACCAACCTTCATGGCCAAGTGACTATCTCCACCAACTATCCCCTGACCTCAGGCAGCACAGCTATCACTAGTCCAGCATTCACAGACAGAGATCTAGACTGCCACAGCATTGGGGAGAGACCTGCATTTCAGTGGAATGGACTTGCATTTTGGCTTGCATAATCACCAGCTGTGGCATGGGACTCAGTTAACTCATAAGACTTTGCAGCTATGAGATTAATATGCAACCAGCTTAGCATTAGTCCATGCAATAGCTGTCACCATTACTCCAAATTCAGGTAGCACATCCTAGTGCAAGACTCCATTCATGGGGGCAAGACACGGTAGTAGGCACAAGACTTTACCACGGAACTTAGTGTTGTATTGGTGAAACCTAACATTGGGAAGATCTTAATGGCCCCAATACCCAGGGCTGCCTGTGGACAAATTTTTGGAGCAACTCCAGTGCCAGGAGGAAACACACACACCCCCAGTCTAACAGATTCCTATTCCAGGTCACATTGCCTGTGGCTGGTTGCAGTAGTCTTAGGCTATTAGTCCACATCATCAATTGGCAACCCGTAACACACGGGCTTTGGTCCAAATCAAGTATTATGCTGATTTTGATTGGCTATGGGATTAGGATATGATGAGCTTGTTGGCTTTTATGGTCACAAATATAACATAGGAACCTGTTCCTTGTCCATTCATGGTGACCTGATCCAGAGCTTGGCAGATACTTGCCGTTTCTGATCATAGGTCAGTAACTATGCAGGAGGCATCTGGGCCTATTGTGGCCTCAGGTAGAGGCTTACTTGTGGAAAAAGAATGCTCTCTCTAAGTACTACCCTGTTTCCTTCTGTATAATACAACAATGAATATAATTAGGAATAATACTAATGGGTATTTGGGACAAATCTAGGCTTGGAATGCCTTTTACTACTGATAAAGTGACAGTGCACCAAGAGCAGACTTCTACAAAATCTGAATCAGGGAACCATTTGGTTCTAAAATAGTGGAAGTGACCATAGGCTCAGAGAAAATAAGCAACCTGTTTAGAATTTTTGGAAAGACAGTCTCAAACATAACCAGATTAGGAACACTGAAATAAATGACTTATCATTCAATACTCAGTCAACATCACACACCAACAATTTTCAAGAGCTTTAAATAAGACACCAGAAACTGACCAGACAGAAATCAATATGGAAGAACCTTAGGTAGAGAATGTAAAACTGCTCCTTTAAGGAAACTCAATAAGCTTGAAGGAAATACAGAGAAAAATTTCAATATTCTAGTAAAGAAACTTAACAAAAAAATGGAAGCTCAAAATATATACTCATCAGAATTAAATAGTGTGATAGAAGGAATTATTAGTACAGTAGATCAAACAGAAGAATTAGTGAACTCCAAGACAGGTTATCTGAAAATATACAATTGGAGAAAAAAACAAAAAAGAATAAGAAGAATGAACAAAGCTTATAGGAACTTTGGGACATTTCTCATTTAATTCAATGAGAAATATTAGGGTTATTGGAGTTCAGGAAGGACTTGAGAATGCCAAATTGACAGAAAGAAACAATAACAGAAACTCCCTAAACCTAGAGAAGAATACAAATATCCACATGCAAGAAGGTCCAAGATCACCAGGCTACCCCAAGATATCTTATAATCAAGTTGTCACAGGTAAATGATGCAAAGAAGATTCTCAAGGCTACAAGAAAAAAGAAAAATATAACACATTAGGATAACCCAATTTGCCTGGCATCAAACTCATCTGAAGAAATATTATAGGTTAGGAGAGAGTAGCATGAAAAAAATTGATATAGCATATCTCTGCCAGGCCTTTTCTACAATAAATGCTAAACACAGTCCTTCAGAATAAAAAAGGAGACATTAATGATAGAAAAGAAACATAAGAAAATTTAAGATTCACTGGTAAGAGTGATTATACAAACAAATTTGTAATGTTATAATATTGTGTGGTATGGAAACCATTCATACCTTTAGTATGAAGACTAAAAAGCAAAATGTTTCAAACAATAATAATTATATTAATATATTAAGTGATAGGTAACATAGAAACATGAAAAGTGGGTAATTAAAAATTCCAAATGTGGGATAGGTTCAAATGCAACTGGAGAATTCTTATTATATTTTGTCATGTTCTTTTGTTTGTTTGTTTATTTCTGTTCTTTATTATCACTTTAACTTGCCAACATTTTAAAATAGTTTTTTATAAGCAGAAGATGCTTTCATAAGCCTTGTGGTAACCACAAAACAAAAATCTATTAGAAAAATAAAAAAATAATAAGAAATCAAATCAGAGGACTGAAGCAATTCACTTAACCACTTTGTTGTTGTTGTTAGGTGCATAGCGACCCTAAGTACAACAGGTGAAACACTATTGTCAGCATCTCTGCTATTTATTGGATTTTCAATGGTGGATTGATTTTTGGGAGTGTGTTGCCGTGTCCTCCCAAGCTTACATTATCTGGTGTTCCCAGGTGGTCTCTCATCCAAGTACTAACCAGGACTGACCCTGTTTAGCTTCAGAGATCTGATGGGATCAGACACCAAAGGGCTATGGCTGCAGACACTTAACCACCTAGGAAGATTATAAGACAAGGAGAAAGAAAAAAAGGAATTACAACACAATTAGAAAGCATATTATGTAATGGCTATAGTAAGAACTTGCCTATCATTAATTACCTTGAATTTAAATGGATTATATTTTCCATTTAAAAGACATAGAGTGAGTGAATTTTTTTTTTAAATCTCAACTATATGTTGCTTGCAAGAAACTCACTTCACCTCTAAGGGCACACATATAGACTGAAAGCAAAGTGATGGAATAAGATATGTCATGCAAATAGGAGTCAAAAGAAAGCTGGAGTGGCCATATTATTGTCAGATCTGATGGGAGGTCAAAAGGAATTCAGGAAAGTCATTATGTAGTGATGAAGTTGTCAACTCAGCAAGAGATTATAATTCTCAATATGTATATGCACCCAATATCAGACCACCAAAACATAAAGCAAGTATTAATAAAGAGATAGACTCTAGTACAATAATAGTTGAGGCCTTAAAAATCCCACTTTCGCTAATGGACAAATCATCCAAACAAAAATCATCAGAGGTAAATATAATCATGATCAAACAGACTAAGAGATAAAAAAAAACTTTGCATACAACAGCTACTGAATACACATTTTTCTCATTAGCATATGGGACATTCTCCAGGCTTGATCATATTAAAACCCACAAAACAAGTCTCAATACATATTTTTAAATATTGAAATCATATCAAGTGATAAAATGAGAAATCAATAATAAGAAAAATTTTCAAGATTATACAAATACATGGAAATTAAATAACCTAATTTTGAATATTGTTTCAAGGAAGAAACTAAGAAGAAAATTTTAAATTTTCTTTAAGCAAATGAAAATGGAAACATAACATACCAAAATCTATGGGATAGAGAAAAGCAGCACTTAGAGGGAAGTTTATCATAATCAATGTTCACATCAAAAGACTAAAATATCTCAAATACACAACATACAACAGCATATCAAGGAAATAACATGATAGGCACAAACCAAACCCAAAATTAAAATGGAAATTATTAAGAGTAGAGCAGAAATAATAAACAATAATAAACAACAGGGAAGAAATAAGTGAGATTGAGCCTAAAGAAAAAGATGAAGCAAACAGAGTTAGTTCTTTAAAATTATACACAGGATTAACAAACCCTTATCCAAACTAACTAATAGAAGGAGAGAGAAGATGCAAATAGCATAGATGAAAACCAACACAATAGGAACATAAAAGATCACTAGAGATTATTCTGAACAACTATATATCACCAAATTTGGCAATCTAGAAGAAATAGACAAATTCCTAGACACACACACACACACACACACACACACACACACACTTTTGTGAGATAGTAATGAAGAAATAGAAATCATGAATAGACCAATAACAAGTAACAAGAATGAATCAATTGTAAAAGCTTCCCACCAAAGAAAAGCCAAGAACAAGATGGCTTTATTGTTGAATTCTACTGAACATTTAAAGAAGAAACAATGCCATTTATCCTTAATTTACTTAAAAAAAAGGAAGAGGAAGGAATTCATCCAGACCTCCTATGAAGACAATATTACCCTGATGCAAAAAAACAGATAATTTTGCAACAAAAGAGAAAACTATAGGCCAATATCTTTGATGATCATAGGTATGAAGATCTTGAACAAAACATTAGCATCAAAACCCAAAAATACATTAAAAAGATTAGTTACTACCATCAAGTAGGGATGAAAGAATGTTTCAATATATGCAAATAAATAAAAGTGGTAGACCATATGAATGAAATGAAGGGAAATAAAGCAATAGGGTCATCTCAATGTAGAAAATGCATTCTGTAAAATTCAACCTCTCTTCATTATACAAATGCTGAACAAATTTGACATATAATGAAGGGACTACCTCAGTATAAGGGTCATCTATAATAAGCCAACATCTAACATATTGAATATGAAAAAGCTGAAATCATTCCCTCTAAGATTTGTAACAAGACAAGGATGCCCACTTTCACTATGTTTATTCAACATAGTGCTTAAGGACCTAAGTAGAACAATTAAAGAAGGAAATAAAAGACAACCAATTGGAAAAAAGAAATCAACTTGTCATTATTTGTAGATGAAAGGATTTTATGTGTTGAAAACCCCTCCAAAAACTCCACCAAAAACAATTAGAATAAGTGAATTCAGGAGAGTTATAGGAGATAAAACTGATACACAAAAATCAGCAGCATTACTACATGTAATTAGCAAATTATCAGAAATAGAAATCAAGGAAACAATTCCATACAGAATACCTATAAAATATGTGGGAATAAATTTAACTAAAGAAGTTAAAGATCCCTATGTGAAAATTATGCAAGATTGATGAAAGAAATTGAAGAAGACACAAAAAAGTGAAAATATACCCAATGTTTATGGATTAAAAGAATCATCATTGTTAAAATCTCAATACTACCCAAAGCACTTTATAGATTCAATGTAATACTGATTAAAGTACCAATGATATTTTTTATAGAACTAGAAAGAATTTCTAAAATTTATATGAACCACAAAAAAAGCAAAAGTTATTTAAAGCACAAAGAACAAAACAAGAGGCATTATACAACCTGACTTCAAAACAGATTGCAAAACTGCAGTACTCAAAACAACATACTCTTGGAATAAAACAGACACATAGATCAATGGAATAGAATAGAAAACCTAAGTAAACCTATGCATCTACAGCCAATTGTTTTTTGACAAAGGTACTGAGAACTTGTATTGAGGAATGGACTTTTTTTCAGTAAGTGATGTTGGGAAAATTGGATATCCACGCGAAGAACAATACTACATTCTCTCAGCAGTTATAAAAATCAACTTGAAATAGTTTAAAATTTTAAATATAAGATCTGAAGCCATGGAACAACTTAAAGAAAACATGTGTAAAGTGCTTCTGGACATTGGAAAGGGCAGGGAGAATTTGGACAACATCCTCAAACCACAAGAAACAAAGAAAATAAACAGATAAATGGGATTATATAAAAATAAAAAGATTCTGAATAGCAAAGGAAACACTCCACAGAATGTAGAGGGAAAGTATACTTGCAAATTATACATCTGACAAGGGGTTGATATCCAGAATATAGTGTATAAGGAATTAAAAGAAAACTTAATAGTGAAAAAACAACCTGATTAAATGTTGGGGATTTTTAAAATAATATTTCCCAGCTAGGGTCCCTCATGACAGCTTGAGGGGCTGACCCCTAGTTGACCCCAGGGCTCATCTCACTCACTCAAAACAGCCCCTCCCATCGAGTGAGCAAAGATGGCCCCCAGCCAGCTTGACCAGCCTTAACCACCTTAATTTTGATTGGCTCCCCTCACCACCTTGCAGGTAGTAATTGTCTCCACTTGGCAGTTATGTCCGTTTGCCCCCTGTACCTGCCAGCTCTGTGCCCCGATTGGCTGAACCCCACCATGTGACCCCTCCAGGACCCTATAAAAGCAGGGCTCCTGGACCCCATATCACTCCTTTGATCCTGACCTCTCTGACCATCTCCTGAACCTCATCACCTGGACCAGCGCTCCCTACTCCAGTAAGACCATCTAGCAAGCCGACAAGATCAAGCCCAGGGGCCCTGAAGAGCCAAAGGCACCTAGCAAGCCAAGAAGAGCCTCCCAACTCCTCCCATCCTTGGGAAGGAGGTGGGTAAAGAAGGCGAGCCGGGAGAGTCAAGACCATTGGACCTCAACTGAACACCAGCGGCTGCGGCTGTGCCTTTAAGGCTGAGCTGTACCAGCATAGAATGCTGCAGGCCTAGAGCCAGCACTTAATAGAGCCTTGCTCTATAGGGGCTGCTTGCTCCTTGCTCTCCATAAGGGGAGCACCCCAATAAACCTTCCCTGTCCTTTTCCAACCATCTGAAGGTCTCCCGAGGTCCTTCTTTCCTGACACCAATCACGTGTTTATGTTGAGGGTTTGGCCCTAACTTTAGCCAGGCTAGAGCTAAAACCCCGACAATTAAATAAATGCACAATAGATCTAAATAGAAATTTATCAGAAGATAGATATACAAATGAACAATAGTTGTGGGAAAAATGCTCACCATCACTAATCATCAGAGAAACACAAATCAAACCCACAAGGAAATATCACCTTATGTTAGCTCAGTTGGTAGAGTGCCACACTGCACTCTCTGAGGACCCAGGTTCCATCTCTAGAACCACAAAAATGGGAAAAGTATAGGGCAATCCGCTCTTGAAGCAATCCTGAAGCAATCAGCCATTGAAAACACTAAGAAGGTCACTATAAATTGGACCCAACTCAATAACACCTAACAGCAACAATAAGAAGTAAGAATGATAATTATGAAAAAAAAAATCTAAGGCTAATAAGTGCTGATGAGGAATTATAGGAAATGGATCCTTTGTACACTATTTCTTGGAATATAAATTAGTATAGTCAGTATGGAAAATAGTATGAATGTTTCTCAAACAATTCAAAGAGCTAGCATATTATATTAGAGCTAGCTTTTTTATATTATCTTAGTTAATTTTGTTGTGGTTGCTGTTGTGACCAAAATACTAATAAGAACAACTTTCGGAAAGAAAGATTTATTTTGGCTCATGGTTTCAGAGGCTTCAGTGGATGGTCTTGGCTCCATGCTTCTGGACCTAATGTGAGGCAAAATTTCATGCCAGCAAGTGCATGTGACAGAGATTCTTCTTTACTGCAGGGTGGATAAGAGTAGAGAAAGACTGGAAAGGCCCACTGACAAAATAACCCCAAGGATCACCCTGCCTTATGACTTTTTTCCCCAGCTATGACCTACCTCCTAAAATTTCTAGAACATCCCAGTATAGTACCAGCAGCTGCGACCAAAGCCACATGAGCCTGTGGGAGACATTTCATATCCAAATCATAACACATGTGATTCAGAAGTCCTATTATCAGGTATATCAAAGGGAAATGAAATTGGTGTATTGAAGAGACATCTCCACTATCATGTTCATTATAGCATGATTTATAATAGCAAGAAATGGAAACAATGTGCATGTTCATCAATACACACACACTCAGAAAAACACTCAGAATAGGATAATATTGAGCCATAAACTGGAATTGAACCCTCCTATCATTTGAGACAATATAGGTAAATTCAATATCATTATGGTAAGTGAAATAAGACAGGCACAGAAAGACAAGTACTGCAAGACCTTACTCATATATGGAATCTAGAAAAGTTGATTTTATAGAGGTTTAGAGTATAAGGATGGTCACCAGTGGCAGGGAATGGATGAAAATTCAGTTACAAGCTGAAATGTGCTAAATTCAGTTACAAGCTGAAAGCTAGAAGTTCTAGGATAGTATAGCACAGTATGGTGAATATAGGTAGCGTTAATGTACTATATATGTCAAACATCTGGGAAAAATGAATTTTCAACATAAAGAAATGATAAATATTTGAGGAGATAAATATGTTTAACTTGATTTAAACATTGTGTAATATACACATGTATTGAATATTACATAATACTCTACTCCATTAGCATATATGACTTTTATGTTTTTGTGTATCTGTTTAAAATTAAATATTAATAATATGATTAATTAATTTTAATATGAGAACATAAGATTCTAGCATTTTTAATTGGAAATTTTTAATGTACACTTTAATGTGATTCATTCTGATATGCTTTTCATTGTGACATTTCCATATATGCATTTTGATGAACATTATTCATATAGGTTACCCCTCACACTCCTTATGCTTCTGCTCCACCCCCCTCCCCATCTAAGTCTTCTCTAACTTTTACTTGGTAATATTCTTCTATATGAGCTTGGGTTCCAGTTCTGTTTAAGATAGAAACTTTTCCTGTAGTGGTCTTTGTTTTTCTCCTGTTAGAACAATTACATGCATTTTCTAGACCATTTAAATTGACACCATTCTTATCATTTTTTTCCCTTTTATTTTGATCCGACCTTGGAGTAGGATTTTTCCTTCTTATAATATTGAATCAGCTCCCACATATGAGTGAGAACATGTGGTGTTTCTCTTTCTGAGCTTGTGTTAGTTCACTTAAAATAATTTTCTCTAATTCCATCCATTTTGCTGCGAATGACCTTATTCCTCTTTCTTGATTGCTGAGTAGTATTCCATTGTGTATATATACCAAAGTTTTTTTTATCCATTCTTCTGTTGAAGGGCACTTTGGTTGATTCCATATCCTTGCTGTTGTGAAAAGTGCTGCATTGAACATGGAGATGCAGGTGTCTCTGTGGTATGATGACTCATCTCCCTTTGGGTAAATTCCCAATAGTGTTATAGCTAGGTCATATGGTAGATCTATTTTTAGTTTTTTAAGATACCTCCATATTGATTTCCACAGTGGTTGCACCAATTTATAGCTCCACCAACAATGTATGTGTTCCCTTTTCCCCGCAACCATGCCAGCACTTGTTGTTGTTTGTTTTATTGATCTTGGCCATTCTTACTGGTGTAAGGTGAAATCTCAGAGTTGTTTTGATTTGCATTTCCCTAATGGCTAGGGATGTTGAGCACTTTTTCATGTGTTTCATGGCTTCATGGACCTCTTCATTTGAGAACTATCTACTCAGTTCCTTTGCCCATTTGTGTATTGGGTTGTTCATTTTTGGGGGAGTTTTTTTCTTGAGTTCTTTATAAATTCTAGTAATTAGACCTTTGTCTGATGTATAAAATGCGAAGATTTTTTCCCATTCCATGGGGATTTCCTTGACGCTGTTAATTGTTTCTTTTGCTGTGCAGAAGCTTTTTAATTTCCTGTAATCCCATTTATCTATTTTTGTTGCAATTTCTTGAGCAATTGGAGTCCTATTAAGGAAATACTTTCCTAAGCCTATATGATGGAGTGTGTTGCCTATCTTGCCTTCTACAAGTTTTAAAGTTTCTGGTTTTATGTTGAGGTCTTTTATCCATTTTGAGTTAACTCTTGTGTATATTGAGAGATGGGGGTCAGCTTTCATTTTTCTGCATGTGGATGACCATGTTTCCCAGCACCATTTGTTGAAGAGGCTGTCCTTTTTCCAATTTACTTGCTTTGCTCCTTTGTTGAAAATCAGGTGGCTATAGGTGTTTTGAGGTATTTCTGGGTCTTCTATTCTGTTCCAGATGTCTTTGGGCCTATTTTTGTGCCAATACCAAGCTGTTTTTGCAACCACTGCACTATGGTATAGCTTGAAGTCAGGAATTGTGATTCCACCTGCGTTCATTTTGCAGCTTAAGAGTGTTTTGGCTATACTTGGTCTTTTGTGGTTCCATATGAATTTTTGGATCAAGATTCTAGCATTTAATCAAATTAAAATAAGTCATCATTTTCACAAATATTATTTTAAAACATTGAGAAAACCAGCTCTGATTCCAAAATTGATAAAAACCTGAGTATGGTAATGCATACTGTAATGCCAGCATTTTGGAGGCTAAGATGAGATACTGACCTGGGAAATACAGTGAGATCCTTCCTCGAAATAAGAGAAAAAGTTAAATTTAAAAATATTTTTAAAATATCAATTAATTACATTGCAATTTATTGGAATCAATTTATAAATTTATAGTTTGTAAGTAATCCCCACATTAATTGTACATTATGACATTAAGTCTTTGATTAGCTCAATATCTGAGGGGGCAGAGGATATAGTAGAGAAACCAGAAAAATACTTTGATTTTAATCTCTTTTGTTAAAAATGATTCTTAAATATAATATAGTTACAGCATTTGGCAATATCTGAAATCAACTGAAAATTATCTATTTCTCCATTACTTTAGTTCCTTGGATATCTTCTTTCCTCTAGATATCATTGATTCTGGTAAAGAAGAAAATTGTAGAAGTTAAAATAATTACATTGCCTGGGTATTGACACTGAAAATCTGTTTATAACCATTTTATTACTTATGCAAATAAATTTTCCTATTTGAATCTGAGCTCTTGGTCATAAGTTCATCAATCACATAGAGATCTGGATGGCCACATGGTAGGTTGAATCAGGGGATGATCGTGGTGAAATTCATTTACACATTGAGAGAAGTGATCAGATATGAGTCATTTGGTATCCAAACACAGTTTTAAAAAAAGTATGAAGGACAAAAACGGAAACTAGAAATTCTTAAGCCAAGACATGGAACAAAACAGACTTAATGCGAATACTAGAAAAATGGTTAGCTCTGTTCCATTCACTTCGAGAAAGCTTTCCAATTTTAAAGGGATCAGAATGACTTCTTATTAGCAGAAATCTGTCACAACTGGAATAGGAGATGCTCATTGAATGATTTGAGGAGAAAAGTACTGGTTTGGGCATAAAATCTTTGGTACATTTTTGAGATATTTTGGGTTACTTGTGGTTTAAAGTTCCTGTTATTTCCAAGGTGTTTGCATATTACACTTACTTCATTAATAAGCTACTCATTGTTAAGATCTGTCTCCTCTAAACATAGCTTCCTAATGTTTAGGGCTAGTTTTATCAGTTTTATTTTCCTCTCTCAGTTTCTAACATTATACCCCGCCTATAGGAAGATATTTAATAAATGCTACTGACTGAATGTAGGAAATACCAACTGACTCCAATGGCTTTCCTGCTGCTAAACTTGGTGTCTCAACTAATAGGATGTATTTCTGAATCCCTAAATAATCTTGTCCACAGCAGGGATTTCCTTAGTTTCAGATTCTCCTTGTAAAATATATTTTCTATTCTTAGCTTTTTTCATTAAGTATGAATCAAGTTGGATGTTAGTTGAAATTTTATTGAAATTCTGTCCTCACATCATTAGAATTGAAGGCATTATCCTAAAATTTTAATAATTATGTTAATTACTCACACATATTGAGCAATCTTGATGTTTAGATACTCAATAATTTTCATGCATTACCTTATTTAAGCAGTTCACAGGAGCATATTTATAACTTGACATATGAAGGGAATGAATGAAAAATTATAGAAATGTACTATGTACATATACTTCTCCATGGGATTTTGTGTCTGGAAAAGTGTGCAAATATGTAGATCTTTATAAAAGTAAAATTTAACTACTGATTATAAACACATAAAGCACCCACAATGCAAAATATTTCCTTGCTTTTACCAAATCACTTTTCTGTCTATAGAATCCATCTTCATTCCACCCCAGAATTTCTGATGTGCAAGGCCTAAGAATTTCTAACTTTCTAGATAATAAAGTCACAAGATTGCTGCTTAGATATTTATTTATGTATTAGAAATATGTATTTTGAACTCTGTTAATATTTTCAATTTGTACTGTTCTTGTTTTTGTTTTGGCTCTGGTTTAAAATTGTATAAATTTGAATAATATATACAACCTATTTTTGCCATAGGGCTAGGGTTCAGCTCAGTATGTGGAGCACTTGCTCTGCACTCTTTGAGGCCCAGGTTAGATCCCCAGGACCACAAAAATGAGAAATGAATGTGGCAGTCTGATCCCAAAAACAATTGTTGCTGTTGTTAAGTGCCATTGAGCTGGTATCCAACTCATAGCAACCCAATGTACAACAGATGAAATACTACTGTCATGCTTTTCTTCTATTCATAGAGTTTTCAATAGCTGATTGGGTTTTTCCTTGGTGGGGAGTGGGTTGCCAGGTCCTTTTCCCCTGAAAACAATTAGCTATTGAAAATCCTATAAGGGGTCACTAAGAGTCGGACCTGACTCAACATCACCCAACAACCACAACAATTTCTGCCATAAATATTATTAGGGTCATCTTTTTTTCAAACAGCAGTGGGTTTTTTTTTTCAAGAACACAAAAATTTCATTATAGTACTATGAATTGTGTTAGGACATAATGCATTGAAATATTTTGCAAAAATAAAATCTATCTTCTAGTTGATGAGTAGGCACTTGGCAACAAAATACAACAATTTTATTTCTAGATCTATAAGAATAAAGTACTCAATTCAGAGAATGTTTCTGCCATAATGATTCTAAAAAATTGTTTTCTTTTTCCTTTTTCATTTTAGTCAAAGAAAGCAAATAAACAAAAACCGAGACACACCAATAGTTGACTCCTTCTAAAATATCACAGACTTATAGCTGTGATCACTTTAGAAAATGAAAGGGCTGACAAACTTTATTTAAGGAATTTCCCCATTTATTATTATTATTATTATTATTATTATTATTATTATTATTATTAATTTATTTATTTATTTATTTTGGCAGTACTAGGGGTTGAACCCAGGGCCTTGTGCTTGCATGCTTTGCAAGTGCTGGACCACTGAGCTGCATCCCCAGCCTATTTTTTTTTTTGAGACAGGGTCTCCCTAAGTTACACAGATTGCCTCTGGTCTCGAACTGAACTTGCAATCCTCCTGCTTCAACTTCCCAAGCCCCTGGGATCACAGGCGTGCACCACCATGCCTGGATCCCCTCTTATTTTTTATCCTCTTTTGTGTACATGGTATTTCTACTCATTGCTATTTAACATTCCTTGAAAATATAGTCTTAGAATCTAATGTTGGGCATAAAACTGTGAAATCTCAAGTTAATTTTTGGTACATAAGTACCCTCAAGTTGTGCTCACCCCATTTTTGCTGATAGGTGACCCACTATAGGTGACCAAAATCACTGAAAATGGAATAAGTCGTGCATACATGTTGCAGCTCAGTTTTGAAGATATTTTTGTGTGACTATATAATGCTACTCGATATTGCCATGACTGTTTTTGCATTTCTGTGAAATGTAATAATGAAATAGTCTCTTTTGTCTTCCCTATCTTACTAGACTATTCAAGGTAGACAGTAGAGAGGAATATATTAACCTAGTAGAACTTCTTTGTTGCTGTTTTTGTGAAAGTAGTTGGACTGCAAAGATGTAAATGAAGTAGACATGAGGAACTATTCACCATAGAGTATATGCATAAGTCCATTTTCTTTTGCTAATAACACAATACCACAAATCAAATATTAAACAAAGAATGCTTCGTTTATCTCATGGTTCTGGAGGTCCAAAGATGACAGCTTGTATCTGGCAATGACTATCTTGCTAGCAAAAATCCTGAGACTATGCAGGGCATCACATGGCTAGACACGGGAGCTCCAGTTTATGTATATGTGCGTGTATGCGTGTATGGTCCCTCTCCCTCTTCTTATAAAGCCACCAGGACTCAATCATGGGGGATCCACCATAATGGCTTTATCTAATCCTAATCACTTCCCAAAGGTCTCACTGTAAATACCATGTTTCCATCTTCTTAATACCACTCAATAGGGATTAAACTTTAATACATGAAGCCTTCTAAAACCATATCAAACTCATAGCATGTCCTTTCCTTGTTAGTTATCACCTGTGAGAATAAAATAGTGAATGATGAAATTTCTCTTTATGTGACATTAATGACTTAGTTTACTGAGAATTAGGAGAGCATGAAATTTAGAAAGAATTACAAAAACTCTTTGACAAAAAAGGATATGTCAAATTTTAATACATATCCAAAATATATAAGATATTTGTTTATTTTTATATACTTCTTCATTTTCTTCATTACTAGGAAGATTGAACCCAGCATCTCACACATGCTAGGCAATTGCTCTATCATGGTACTTCACCCTAATCCTTTTCTATTTGTATTTTTTATTTATTTTGAGAAATGGTCTGGATAGGATATATTGGCTCCCTCTTGCCTGGAACTCATTATCCTCCTGCCTCAGCCTCCTGAGTCGCTAGGGTTACAGGTGGGTGCCTCACTGCCCAGCTATAAATATTTCTTTTACAAGGTTTTTTTAATTTAACTAAGCAATATAATTATTTTGTGGGATATATTATCTGGATTAATTTTCATATATGTCTTTAATACATCAATTAAACTCGAGTCTTTTCTTATGAGCTATCTCTGTTGAACTTGCTTTATATGATGCCTAGGAACTGGAAATGCATGGTCATTCTAAACTATTCACATAATTCAAAAATTTATTACATATGAATATACATTTGAATATTAGAATACACTAAATTATAGTTGTCAGTGTATTTCTCAGCTTTACTTGGAATTGGTGAACTTAATTTGCACCTCAATGCAAGAATCATTTTATGTACAATGAAAGTAGATAAAACTTCCTGATGGAAGCATCATTTAACATTGGTTAAAAAGAGATGAAATACAAAGGGTTTATCTAATAAAGAACAAGCATAGGGTGCTCCTGTGTCTCTGAGGAAACTGTGAGTTAAATGTGTGTCACCATTAAGGAAGGCTCCAGAATATCAACAGGAACACATGCTGTGAGCTAGATTTCCCTCAGTTCATTATCTAGGGCTCTTGCCTGAAAGACTGGGGTGAGGTTTCATTGATAGCACCTACAGGAGGCCTTGAGAGAGTCTGAAAGGTCCAAGTGATACAACTTCTATAATTTTCCGAGCTAAATTGAAGAAGAAAATATTTTTCATGTCACATCCTCTTCAGTTAAAGGGATGAATTTTCTGTTACAGAAAGGTCAATCATCATTTCAGTTAATAGGGCATAGAAAAACTAACTGGGTTTGAACAGGTTAAGGATTTTCCAAAACTTAATGTTGTCTTTCTGTGCTATAGGTAATATAAGAGTCTATGGGAAGTACATATTGCTAAAAACATGGCAACCAGAAGCATAGCCTAATAGAATAACAATGGGGTTTTCTCATGCTTAGGATGTCCCAGCCAACTTGATTTTACAGGTGATTAAGGTTCTGCCTCACCCTCATAGTGTGGAGGTTTTTAGTGAAATATTCAAGGTATTAAATTAAACATTCTGTTCAAAATTTTGTTTTCTCTGGAGCAGAGAGCAATTAGATGTCCACATATAATACCTATACCTATTGAATGTTGTCTTTTGTGAGTGTGGTAAAATCTTTGTACCATATCTACTTCATAACATGGAGGCAATGAAAAAAAAATGAATCATAGCTGTCACTTCCACCATTAACACAGATGTAACAAAGGGACTGAGACAAATGACTGTACAGACTGGTGTATGTCATGTGACCACAGGAGCATATTTCCAGCATTTTAAGATCTTTTGTGAATTGGGTTTTGGTACATGCTCACACATGAAATATTTTATGTATTTATGTCTACTATATTTTGTGTTACTTTGAAGTTTTTACATTTCTTATCAAAAGTTTTGGAAGATGATAATGAAAATGTTGGCTTTAATTATATCAACAAATGATAGTAATTTACTTACCAGACTTCAGTTACATTATTTCTTTTTGTCCTCTTGCCTTCCAGGTATACTTTCTTTCTTTCTTTTAATTATAACTATTTTCAAACTTCTAGATATGCAAAGTCTTCAAGGCTTAGTTTTTGGATATACTTTTATCAAAACATCTCCTCATCCAAGTATGTGATTTTAACTTCTTATGTAGATTACTTCATTTTTTCTGAAGATTTTTCCATTGACATTGAGTCCCCCCATGTTACATAAATTCTTCTTCTTGGCATGTTTATACCCCTCATCATCTCACATTCAGTGTATCCACAGTGAACTCATTAATGTCTATGTGAAATTTGTTATTTTACCTAAACTGAAACCTGAAATATCATATTTATTTAGTACTCTAATTTTCATAATGAATTCCTTTAAAAAATTCATTCGTAAGATGTTTTGGTTTCTGCCAAATCTGAGGAGGCCTTCCCAACCTACAAGATTGACTGTTCTTCCTTAATGAGATACAAAGGTTAGAACAACAAGTAATAGATCCCTCAAGGATTTCTGTTGTGGTTTGAATATAAAATGTCCCTCAAAGCTGATATTTGAATGCTAGGTTCCCAACTGGTGACATTGCTTTGAGAGACTTTGAAACCTTCAGGAAGTGGAACCTAACTGGTGGAAAGTAGGTCACTGGGGGAAGGCGTTTAAAGATGACACCGGCCCAGGTTCTGGCCTCACTGTCTCTGCAGCTGGTCCCTGTGCTGTGAACACATCTCCTCCACCAGGTGCTCCCACAGCTTCCTCGGCCATGCCTTCTTGGTCAACATGGACTGACATCCTCTGAATTTTTGAGCAAAAGTAAACCTTTCCTTCCTAATTTGTCTCTGTCAGCTATTTTGGTTGCAGTGATCCAAATCTAACTAAACACAGTTTCCTATGCCCTTTATTCCCTATCCACTGCAATGCCCATGAAGATCTAGATATTATTCCCACCACTCTCAGCTCTCTGCTTGAAGGAGGACTCTGCATTTGTTCAAAGGTCCCAGGCCACAAACATAGAATAGCTCCCTTTGTGAATGGAGCAGATTAAGAGGAGGTGATCTCAGATTGATAGATGATCTTCAGCAAACAAAAACACGTTTCTCCTTTTATTATTCTTCTTGGTGTAGAACATATAGAATTATGTTGTTGTTGTTAGGTGCCGTAGAGTCGGTATCCAAATCATAGCGACCCTCTGCACAATGGGAAACACTATTGTCAGTGCTTCTCTGCTGTGCATAGGGTTTTCAATGGCAGATTGATTTTTGGGAGGGGGTTGCCAGGTCCTTCTCCCAAATAGAATTATAGTGACATTCATTTTAACTTTTTCTTTTATTATCAGACTAAAAAAGAAATACTTTATAATCTATTTTGTGAGAATTTCTATACAAAGAAGGCAAGCAAGTAGCAAAGAGATTAGTGGTTGTTTCTTATTAATCCTAGTAAATACTCGCAGTATGTCTCTCAGGGAAAGCCCTTAGAGATGGTTGCTTTGTTTTCTTATTCTTTTTCTTTCTTTTATATTTTTTACTTTTTAAAATTATATTTATTTTAGCCAATATATAAAGACATAAAATGTAAATATCAATAGGGAAACATATGATGTTCTGATACATGTATATACTGTATACTGTTAGGTCTGATTATGAGGACCTGGGTTCTCATATGCCCAGCACTACAAAAATGGGAGAAGGACATGGCAATCCATTCCTGAAGCAATCCCAAAATACTCAGTCATTGAAAACCCTATGAGGGTTGCTATGAGAGTGACACAACCATGGCCTCCTCAAACATTTGTCATTTTTCAAAATCTTTTCTTTTAGCTTTTGAAAATGTCCAGTATATTATCGTTATGTATAATCACTGTCCTGTGCTATAGTACCAGAGCCACTTGCTTCTATCTAACTGTAACCTAGTACTCATTGATCAAACTTCCCTGACCTTGTGAAGCCTTTCCCCAGCCTGTGAAACTTCTTGTTGTTATTAGTAAGTGCCATGAAGTCAGTCTGACTCATAGCAACCTCCATAGGGGTTCCAGATTACTTGAGGACTGGATTGTAGTATCCTTCTCCAGTTTTTACTGTGCTGAGGATCAAACCCACTCCTCAGAGAATATAGAGCAGCGCTCTACCAACTGAGCTAAACTCCAGCCCTTGTGAAACTAACATTCTGGTTCTAAGTACAGTCCAGTGAACTTCTGTAGATTCCATATTTGAGTGAGTATCCTGTTTCTATGAATTCTTTTCTCTTTAAATGGTCACGGACTGAGGATTGGTGCCATTTGATGGTATTTTTCCAAATATCTTCTATTGTAGTGGCATAATTCTCCTGTTTCCACTCTACTGCTGCAAGCTGCAATATTGTCTTCATATCTGATTGCTACTTCTCTCTTTCACAGTTTTCCTATGTCAACATTTCAAGTCACACTTTTGTTTTATTTAATTAATTAATTTATTTATTTATTCATTTATTTTGTGGGCTGGGATTTAGCTCAGTTGGTAGAACGCTGCTCTGCAGTCTCTGAGGTCCCTGGTTCAATTCTCAGCACAGCAAAAATGGGAAAAGGATGTGACAATCTACTCTGAAGGCAATCCCAAAACATTGAAAACCATATAAGGGTCGCTAGGGTCACTATGAGTCAGATACCAACTTGAAGGCATCTAACAACAACAACAACATGAGTTGGACAGGGAGTAGGACCTGGCGAGCCACTCCCAAAACAACTAGCCATTGAAAACCCTATGGATAGCAAAGAAACACTGTCAGATATAGTGCCGGAAAATGAGGCCCCCACGTTGGAAGGCACTCAAAAGACTACTGGGGAAGAGTTGTGTCCTCTAAGTAGAGTCTACCGTGATGAGGGAAATGGAGTAAAACCCCAGGGTGCTCAACGTGATGATGTGACACGACTCAAAATGAGGAGAAACAACTGTAAACATCCATTAATAATTGGAACATGGAATGTACGTAGTATGAATATAGGAAAATTAGAAATCGTTAAAAGAGAAATGGATTGCATAAACATTGACATTCTAGGTATCAGTGAGCTGAAATGGACCGGCATAGGCCATTTTGAGTCAGACAGTCAAATGGTCTACTATGCTGGGAATGATAAACTAAAGAGAAATGGGGTTGCATTCATCATCAAAAAAGACATTTCAAGATCTGTCATGAAATACAATGTTGTCAGTGATCGAATAATATCTATACGCCTACAAGGAAGGCCAGTTAATATGACTATTATTCAAATTTATGCATCCACCACCAAGGCCACAAATGAAGAAAGGGAAGACTTCTACCAGCTTCTGCAATCTGAAATAGATCAAACATGCAATCAAGACATACTGATAATCACTGGTGACTGGAATGCAAAGGTTGGAAAGAAAGAAGAAGGCTCAGTAGTTGGAAAATATGGTTTTGTTGACAGAAATGAAGCTGGAGATCGCATGATAGAATTTTGTCGGACCAATGACCTTTTCATTGCAAATACATTTTTTCAACATCATAAAAGGAGACTATACACATGGACTTCACCAGATGGAACATACAGAAATCAAATTGACTACATATGTGCAGAGACAATGGAAAAGCTCTGTACAAAATGTCAAAACAAGACCAGGTGCTGACTGTGGATCAGACCATCAACTTCTCATATGCAAGTTCAAACTGAAGCTGAAGAAAATTAGAACAAGTATATGAGAGCCACAGTATGACCTTGAGTATATCCCACCTGAGTTCAGAGACCACCTCAAAAATAGGTTTAATGCATTAGA
>VMDO01023907.1:0-30728 GCA_007922755.1 Pedetes capensis
TGGCACGGTGTCAGGTAGTGTTTCATCTGTTGTATGTAGGGCCGCTATGAGTTGGACCCAAGTAGATGGCACCTAACAACAACACTCATATTAATTTATGTTCTTTCTCATCTTTTTTTCTTTCACTCCAGAAATTATTCAGTGTATCACTGGGAAATTCTGGGGATTTAATTCCTCTTCATTTCTTTCCCTACAGACCATGGAATCCCTAAATGGTGGCAAGCCATTCCTGCAAGCATTTTATGTGGATTTGCAGGGCGTCATCAAAACCCTTCGATATTACGCAGGTTGGGCTGATAAAATTCACGGAATGACCATCCCTGTAGGTATGTGAAATCTGAATATGTCAGAAAGGGAAATGTGAGGCTCTACTGGAAACAGACTTTCATTACCAACCACAAACAGCAGACAAATACAGTATAGCTATGAGACATTTGCCTCCAGCCATAGCCCTGTGGAATCCAATCCCGTCAGATCTCTGAAGCTAAGCAGGGTTGGGCCTGGTTAGTACCTGGATAGGAGACTGCTTGGGAACACCAGAAGCTGTAGGCTTGGGAGAAGGACCTGGCAACCCCCTCCAAAAAATCAATCTGCCATTGAAAACCCTATGAACAGCAGAGAAGCACTGACAATAGTGTTTCCCCTGTTGTACAGAGGGTCGCTATGAGTCGGATACCGACTTGACGGCACTTAACAACAACAACATGAGACATTTACAGCAACTCGGAACTGAGCCCAATGAATTATGTCGCTAATTCTGACAATGCAATGTCTCTATGTCTGTATATAGATAATCTACACATAAGCATAGCACAAACCACTTTAATTAGTGTATCAGTCAGCTAAGGGTCACTATGAGTCGGACACAATTCAACAGCACCTAACAACAACAAACAAGTGCAAGGTTATGTGCTGGGCAACGGATGAGTGTTGGGCAGAGGGGAAGTCAGGGGAAATTCCATGAAGATTATGGCTTGGTCCTTGCCCTCCTGAAACATAAGATCTACTCTTTGGAAAGAAATACTCCAAAATGTTAACAGTTGTCTCTGAGAAGTGAGATTATGGATAATTTTTTACTTCTTTTTAATATTCTCCCTGTTTTCCATAATTCCTATGGTGCTGTTGTTGGGTGCTGTTGAGGCAGGTCCGATTTATAGCAACTTTGTGTACAACAGAACAAAACACTACCCAGCACTGTACCATGCACACAATCTTTTTACGTTTGAGCCCAGTGTTGCAGCCACTACATTTCTTCTTATTTTAAGTAGTGCCGTATCAGCAAAAGGAGGTCCCAGGGCCTTTACTTCATTCCTGTCCTTAAGGTTGATTCTACTTTGAGGAGGCAACTCTTTCCTATCATTTCTTAAATGCCTCCTAGCCTAGGGGGCTCATTTCCTGGTACTATATTTGACAGTGTTTCTCTGCTCTTCATGGAGTTTTCAGTGGCTAAATATTTTGGGAGTAGACTGCTGGGTCCTTCTCCCTAGACTGCCTTAATCTGGAAGCTCAGCTGAAACCTGTTCATGATGGGTGGTTCTGCTGGCATCTGAGATATCGGTGGCATAGCTTTCAACATCATAGCAACATGCAAACTGACAGACACATGGGGTATATTTCCTATAGTGATCAAGAGTTGCTTTCACAATCAATAAAAACAATGATCCTGACTCTTTTCTTTTTATATTGTTAAGATCCAGGTCAGAAGATAAAACCAACACAAAACAATGAAAGATCTTTATAGGCAAGCTTTAATTAGATGCCAAGTTGAGTCAATGCTAAGGCCCTTTAAAAGAAAGGGCAAGTATCCAAGATCCAAGTAGTTGGTGGCAGGCTCTTGACCTGAACTTGAATATTGGTGATAGCTAACACCAGTTAGGGCTGGGATTTAGCTCAGTTGGTAGAGCACTGCGCTACAGTCTCTGAGGTCCCGAGTTCAGTTCCCAGCACCACAAAAAATGGGAGAAGGGCCTGGCAATCCACTCCCAAGGCAATCCCGAAACAGTCAGCCATTGAAAACCCTATGAGGGTCCCTATGAGTCTGATACCGACTCCACGGCACCTAACAACAACAACAACAGTTGTGTGTTACAGCAACCCAAGAGCAAGGCACTATTATTAACATCCTCAGTTTACAGAGGAGAATGCCATGTCACGTTCCTGTAATCCCAGCTACTGGGAGGCTGAGGCAAGAGGATCATAGGTTCAAGGTCAGAGGCAGCCTGCACAACTTAGCAAGACCTTATCTCAAGATAATAAATAAACAAACAAAGAGGATGGAGGTGCAGCTTAGTGGCACAGCCTTTGCCTAGCAGGTGCGAGGCCCTGGGTTCAACCCCTACTACTGAAAAAAAAAAAAAAAAAAGGAGAGGCTTTTATACTGAGTATCAGAGATGAAAAGCACCCAGTTCTGTCTGGTCATCCATAAAAATAGCTTGAAAGGTTTTTTTTTAATTTTAAGACTAAAATACTACTTTGCAACATAGAATCATCCTCTGAGGTACATCCAGCTCAGCATCTCTGATACTAAAGGAGAACTAAAAGGAGTGGGAAGAATTAGGTCCCTGCCTCTTCCACTCCTTCCCATCTAGGGAGACTAGGGGAGTGGATCTTGTAATGAGAGGAAGGCTTCCTTTTCCTCCTCCATGAGGCATCCACTTCAGCCTCGCCTTCATTCACTCATTTGTTCGTATATTCATTCAGTCAACAGATTTTTTTGAGCACTTGCTATTTTTAGGTCCTGTGTCAGATACTAGGATACAAAGGTGACTAAGGTGTTCACAGCATAGTAAGTAAGTAAAACAAACAAGCAGTTGCCGTTCAATGTGGTCTATTCAAATAGGGAAACACAAAGTCAAATGAGATTCCATAGGAGAGAAGGCGTACCTCATATTAAGGCTTCCTTGAGAAGAAGGTGTCATGTAGAGAAAAGAAATAATACCCAAAGGGCAAATGAGAGAAGCTAGAGATGACGTGTCACAGTGGGTAGCAATTGCCTGCGCAAAGCATGGAAGGAGGAAGGTACAGTGCCCAGGTGGGTCTGAAAGTATAGTCAGCCATAGAAGATAGCAGAACTCTGGGCCTGCGTCAGTCATGCTACAAGTTTTATTCCATAGGCAATAATGAGAAACGGAACTATTTCAAATAGACGAATGCTGGTTTTTTGTTTTTTGTTTTTTCCTGGTACTAGCAGGTTGAACCCAGGGCCTCACGCATGCATGCTTTGCAAGTGCTGTACTTCCAGCCCATTTTTTTACTTTTTATTTTGAGACAGGGTCTCACTAAATTACTCAGACTGCCTGTGGTCTGGAACTTGTGATCCTCCTACCTCCACCTCCCGAGTCACTGGGATTACAGGCATGTGCCACTGTACCCAGCTAGATGAATGTTTTGATTAAAATCACATTTAGAAAGAGCACTTGGACTACAGGTGGGCCATCCATTGGAGAGAAGTATCTGCTTTGTGTTGTTGAAGGGCAGCCTCCTACTGAAGGGCTTTGGGAGGAGGAGAAAGGATGGTCACTTTTGAGCCATTAACCCAATAGCAGTTTCTTCCTCTGAACTGGGAGTGGCAGGAGCCACTCCCCTTCCTGTCCCACCCAAGGCCTGCAGTTGTATGACATTATAGCATGGTGCAGTGTCAGTTTAATTCACAAGGGTCTTGATGTTCCTCCCAGTACAACAATATCCAGTATTTCCTGCCACAGTGCCCAATGGAGCCGTTCTTGCTGGCCATGAATCCCATGGCAACTCCTAGTTCTGGTGATAAGTAGTGATTATTACCGTAATTTACTGAGCACTTTTCTTGTGCTCATTTATGATCTCTGTTCTCTGATGAGCAGTACAGTTTTCCCATTTTGTTTATTTTTAACCCATGTCAGAATCCTCTGCTTCTCTCTTGTTCATAACCTCCTTGTGGTAGAGGAAGAATCAAGGCTTTCTTTCAGTTTTCTGAGGTAGAAATGTAAGTCAACAGACTTGTATTACCTTAGCTTTTTCTCTATAATGAGTACTGATTGTATTGATTTTATAGAGAAAATATAGTATATACTTTAAGCTTAATTTTGATATAAAATGGCCTTGTGATATATTAGCATGTAGAAAAGATTAAAAACTATTCAAGTCCTATGTAACTATCTGTTTCACCTTTTTCCAGTATTAGCTGTTAAACGGCAGAAGGGGCTCCAGTGCACACAGGTACTGACTCGGATCCGAAGGTGTTGCCTTGTGTCAGCTCAGTCTGGTTTAGAGTTGTCCAGGACAAATGCATAGGGTGAAATCTGAAATCTTGTCCAATCAGAATGAGAAGGAAGGCTGTTTGCTCTGCCCACCTAAGAAGAACTGGGGGCAGTTAGTGGGATCCTGAATTGGTGAAGACAAGAGGGTGGGACGTCAGCTTCACAAGGAACATCTTGGAGAGACTGAGGCTGAAAAGGACCTCAAGTTCCCTAAAGCCAATCTCCGCATTTTATAGATGCAGAGACCAAAGCCAGACAACTTAAATGACTTTTTTCCCAAGACCATGGAATGGAGTAGCGATAGAACTAAGAAATCATTATGGCAGAACCAGGAATATGTAATTTAATTGTTGGGAATCTACGAGCAGACTCCTGGGAAGAACAGTGTTAGTGCCACTTCATGCTCACATAGTTTCACTGTGAATCAGCATTTATAGAATCTATCACTATAGCTGTAAAATGCTCAGAGAGGTCTGTGCAGTGTCAACACACAAAGGAATCTGCTAGTTTATATAAATGGAGTAGTTCTGTGCAATTTGTCTAATTGTTTAATTCTGGGGTCATCAAAAAGGTTGCCAGCTCCATGAATGATAATTCTGTGCTAAGATTAGAGATGAGAAGAAGATTTTCCACTTAGTGAATTATGATAAGGATTTTCAGGCTGTTGAATAAACTCATTTTTATTGTTACTAGGCATGTAATATTTGCTATAGTTCTTGAAATGCTTGAGGTCCATATACGAGACATTTCTCTCCAACTTCTGGAACATTCCAGGTTTTTCTGATTTTGTTGACTTTATGAATTTCTTAGACCCTCTTTAGCTTATGTGCAGAATGTACCAATGCCAGATATTCTTAGGAGAATAAAAGTTATGTTAAAAATTTTAAGCAATTATAAAAATATGCCTTAAGAAGTAGTGTTCACCTTGAAGGAATTATCTAAATAGTTAAATTGTTCTAATAAATGAATAGCTGTCCTGCATAATTTGATCAAACCCTATCATAAAACAGAACAGTGGTTCAATATTTCACAGATACAAAAGAGGCTTATTCTGTTATTCATCCCTGGGGACAAAGGCATTTCTTAAGACCATTTATAGAAATGACTGAATACACCCACATTCAGTAAAATTTAATCCTCAGTTCAGCCAAATTCATAGTATAATGAAGTATTTAACTGTAAGGTTTTTATATTTTTCATGAATTGAAAACTACTCTTTGGTCATTAAAACCTCATGTATAAAAATCTATCAGGAAAGTGGTCTCTGGTTGTATCTTCATGGGTGGTAGTGGTTGTTTGTTGTGGAGTCTGGTCCAACTCATGGGGACTCTGTGTACAACAGAACAAAACACTACCCTACACTGTGGGATCGTGCTTCTCTGCTATTCATAGGGTTTCTGATGGCTACTTGTTTTGAGAGTGGGCTGCTGGGTCCTTCTGGCCAGTCTATAACACCTGGTGTTCCCAGGTGGTCTCCTATCCAAGTACTAACCAGGTCCTACCCTGTTCTATCTCCTTCTGAGATCTGAGGGGTCAGATGCCAGAGTGGCACGGCTATAGGCTCTATCTTCATGTAAACCTCTTTTAAAAGCAGTTTTGATTACTGTAAGTTTTTTACTTTCTTGAGTGAAAGGGAAGAGATGCAGAGAGAAGTCCTATAGATGCTAGTCTTTCCATGTTGGTATCTCACCTTTAGTTCACTCTGCCATTGTTATATCCTAACCTGTTCATACAGAATGTAGAACTCCTTTTCTGGTGTACTCAAACAAAGCAATCCTGTGTGGCGTCATGTTGCATTTTGTAATCTCAGCTACTCAGGAGGCTGAGGCAGGTAGATAACAAGTTCAAGGCCAGAGGGAGCCTGCACAACTTAGTGAGACCATGTCTCAAAATAAAAAATAAAAATAGGAGCAGCTGAGTGGTGGAGGGCTTGCCTAGCATGTGTGAGTCTTTGGCTTCAATCCTCTAGTACTAAATAAAACAAAATGGAGAAGAAAAACCAATCCTTTCTTGCTGAGACTACGTTCTCTCTGTAATTTGTAAAATCATCCTAGCCTAACATAGAGTGTCTGCGCTTGGGTGGAGGCTGGTTTTACATCAAGCTATTGGGCTTATAGCACAGTTAGAGAAATGAAGGAAATGCATTGTAAGTCATCCTGCTACGTTCAGTGAGCATTATTAACTTATAAAAGATGAAAAATGGGCTGTAATTTTTCTTCAAGACAAAGAAGAGTACTCATGAGGTGTCATTTTAGGTTTGGGGAGGGAGCGAGGGAGAGAGAATTGCCTGTCCTTCCCTATGAACTGGCCTCTGCCTGGATGAGTGGAAGAGAAGAGCTCAGTCCCTGGCTCCCGCATCCCATGGGAAGTTGCTCTGCAGTGTTCTTTTTATAATGTAATAGACTGGAGTTTGTGGATTCCCTGTGTCCAGAGCCTCACAGAATCATCTCACCCTTCTCCACAAAAGCGTGACTCTGGTTTCTTCTGTTTTCGCTCCACTTGTACTCCTTGACATTACACTCTAATTCTGTGGTTATCCACCAAAATCCAGCACCTCCCTCACAAAAGAGTCTTCATATTTTTGCGGGTAAAGAACTTGAAGCCTAAAGATTCAAATGTAGGAGGCACAACTTAGCCAGTTATATCACTTTGGACTTAATCTCTCTCTAACATATTTTCTCCACCTCAAAAATTGCTGATAATGAAAATTGCTTTATTTTTCTCACGTCGTTATTTTGAGCGTGAAATAAGGTAAGGGCAGGAAAACGTTTTATAAGATTCTGTAGAAATTTGCAGTGATGTTCATACTTGACCATTCAAAAAATATTAAAAGCAGCGTTCAGATTCTCCTATAGTGCAGATTCCTTTCAGGCAGATTAGTTGTGTTATCAAAGAGACCAAAAAACTAAGTGAATAAGAATGAGGCCAGACAACTGGGAAGCCACTGTGGGTCATCATGATACTCGCAGGCTCCCTGTCCCTTCTCAGTTCCTCTGATCTGGGTAGAGTCGTTGGGAGCCCATGATTGAGGAAGGCTCTCAGGTCTCACCCCAGCCCCACCGAATCAGAATCTGCATTGAGGATCAGCAGGTGCTTTGCGGGCACGTTTCCATCTGAGAGGCACCACGTGGCATCCCCATAGCACAGGCACCGTGCCAGATGATTCTATGCCAATTAGTAAAGGAGTGAACATTCTTAATTTTGATGATTAGGTTTGAAGATGTTTAGAAGAAAATATTACTAGTCCTTGGAACCTTTTGTTGTATAGATTTTCTTTAAAGTGAGGCTAACAAGTAGCTATGTACCTATTTTTTAAAGGTGAATTGATTTAACAGAAATTATTAAGCAAGCGATAGTGCAGCTGATTCTTAGACATGGTGAAAATTGGGAAGGTGGCTCTTGAGAGACTGGCCTCAGGGTAGCCCTGCTCTAGGAGCTCAGTGGGATTCAGAGCAAGGTCACAGGAGCTGTGGAGGACTCCTGGGCGCTGTCAGCTTCGGCCAAGAGGACAATAGAAGGCACAGCCCTCGTATTTGCCAGGCGCCCCAGTTCACAAAGCCTAGGGTCCTTTCTTTATTCCTTCCGACCAGTGCTCTTTTTGGAAAAGTTCGAGCACCAAAATACCCCTTATTTTGATATTTCCTAGACAGAGGAATTGTGGGGACTTTGGAAGAATCAGTTCCTTTTCTGTGCCAGCCTTTAGCTCTATGTCAAGTCTGTGAACAGGTTACCCAAGAAAGTCTTATTCCTCATGAGGTCAACTTTGTAAGATTTCATCTCCCTTTTTTTCTGCTTGCTGTCATTTTTCAGTAACTTTCCACGTTGTGTAAGTATTAAACTAACTTCTTAAGCATTTAGAGTGTAGATGCTGTGCTTATACAGGGGCCTTTGGAATTTTCTCTGAACCACTCCACTTCCCTGCAGGTTTTGCTAGAATGAGCACCTATGCCCTTCTTTGTTTTATCTTTCTCATTTGTTTCACATTCCATTTGCAGCTCATCTCAACCTTACACTCCGATCCCATGCTCTGTGGTTATTAGCCAAATTACAGAGTTTGGCTGGGGGAGGTTTCTTTGCCAATGAAATTTTCCAGCCCATTCGTCAGTGGTGTTGCTCCTCATGAAAACCTTTCCCAGAGATTTGTAAACTGAAGGAAGGTAGTGACTTGCACTATTGTAACAAATGACATTTATTTAGGAAATTCATAAGTTGTCTGCACACAGAGCTAGCATAGTTAATTAGATTTTTAAAATATTACTCAGAGCCAGGTGTGATGGCGCGCACCTGTGATCCCAGTGACTTCGGAGACAGAGGCAGGAGGTTTGCAAGTTCGAGACCAGAGGGACTCTGTGTAATTTAGGGAGACCCTGTCTCAAAAAGTAAAAAAAAAAAAAAAAAAGGGCTGGGGGTGCAGCTCAGAGGTACAGAACTTACAAAGCATGCAAGCATGAGGCCCTGGGTTCAACCCCCAGTACCACAAATTAATTAATTAATTAATTAATTAATTAAAATGAAATAAAATACTACTCAGACTTCTTTGTCATCCTGGGGATATCTTCCACATCTTAGCTACTTTTTTTGTTGTAATGGAAATACAGTCTAAAATAATTTCCTATAGTCATTGAGTCTGACCTTCCTCATTTCTTCCATTTAAAATAATATCCATAAAACAAAGTCAAGAGGCAAGGAGCAGATTAGGAGAAAACTTTGCAGAAATATGACAGAGACCTAATTTCTTTCATATCCACACAGCTCTTCAAATGACTAAAAAGATGAAAGCCCAATGGAAAAACAGTGAACAGTATAAACCTGAAGGAAAGATTGAAAATGGTTTATAAACCTGACAAGTGTTCGTGTTTACCCTCAAAATCATTAAACACAAATCAAAATAAGTTGCCATTTTCCAGCTGTCAATTTGGTTGAAACTAAAATGTTTTAAAAATTCCCAGTAGATGATACTGTTAGAGTTATTGATTGTTTAGCTTTTCCCAAAGGGTGATTTGGCAGATATTTATTAAAATGTGAACTGCACATTCACATTGATCAAAAAATTCCACAGGTACACAAAGGTGTATAAAATTATAATCTTTGCAGGCTATTTATAATAGCCTAAACAATCAGCCATTGAAAACCCTATACGTGTCACGTGAGTCGGACATGACTTGATGGCACCTAACAACAACAACAAACTGAAAGTATGTCTCTCAAGAGAGTTCACAGTAATACACATTGTTGAGCTAATCGAGTAACATGCAGTCATTCAAATGATGTGTTTGCTTAATATGAAAAAAGGGGGGTGGAGAAAATATAGAAGACTGAACACCATAATGCCATTTGTATTTAGAAAAAGAGAAGGGCTGTAAATGATGTGGCATACACTTGTATGAGAATAAAAATTCTTTGAAAAGATGCACTAGCAACAGATAGAAGTTAATTCTGGGAAGAGAGACTAGAGGTCAGAGGTCAGAGACAGATACACAGAGAAACAACTTTAATTACTTAAAATGTATAATTTTGAATTCAGTTAGTTCTGTACAATAAATATTAGTGATTAAGATGCATTGAGAGACAATGACAAATAATCCAACTCACTTCATTTCTGTTTCCCCAAACCACACACTGTCCCTGCTTCACTCCCAATCCTAGCAGTCACACTTCCCAGAGTGCTAGCTACATGTCTTCACTTTTCTCGAAGGACTGCTTTTGAGAGAGAAAACGTCAGTGAAGTGGCCAAAGGGCCAACAATAGAGGAAAAACAAACACTTTGCTCAGTTCTGGAAAGGAAAAGCCACAGGCTAAAAATGAGTCATTTTTTGATTAGTTCAATTAGCTTTTTAAAATAATTAAGTGCATTGACATTTTTTTAAAGAAGAATTTGGTTTGGGCTTCCTGTTGCCTGTTACCCCTGTAAGAAAGACAAAATTATTAACTTTCTCTCAAGCTCTTTTCCTCTTAGCCCCTAGGAATACAAAGACGTCCTCATTTCCATGTATACTTGGAGGGTGAAGGCTTTGGTTTTGATGGAGCTCTTCTTTGAAGTGGACTCTTGCCTTCTCTGAATAGTCCTGGACCTGCCTGGGTTCCACCAGTCCCCAGGAAGTGCATTTTGACAGCTGAGTTGTTAAGGAGTCCTTCTTTGACTCCTTCCTTTTTTCCAGGTGCCCAGCATTTAAAATTTGCTCAAAAACTGTCCTTACCCCTTTTTTTAATACTTAGAAAGTTGTTTAAAAAGTTGAACTCCATGTTTTGAAGTCACATAACTTTCCTACATTATTTTATATTTAATATAAAATTTAGTTTCTTATAGTGTTATCTATTAGATGATCCCAATAAATAGAAAATATTTAGCCTAAAATTTAGCTCTTAATATTTTGCGCTTTCCAGCTGTCCTCCTCCAAGACTTCTAGTATCATAAATTTGCCTTTCACTCTGCCTTAGAGGTTCGTGCATTGCTACTCTGGATTTGTGGGAGCCTTATTTGGAGGCACCCCAGGCCCAGTGATAGCTCTTCTGCATGGTAGAGTAGGATGTTTTTCGCCTTCATTTCAGTGTTTTGCTGCCACCAAAGCTCTCCTTGTGCATTTTTTCTTCCCGTCGAAACTTCCTGGGAGTGACTATGTTTCTTTCTTTCAGATGGAGACTATTTTACCTTTACAAGACACGAGCCCATTGGAGTGTGTGGACAGATCATCCCAGTGAGTGTATCTCCTCGCACCTCGTATTTATTTTCATTTGACCCAGTTCTCTTAAAGACACATAAAACATGGTCCTCAGCGATGTGTGTTTTCCATTACTGGGAAGAAAAAAACTGAGCTCATGTTGTTGACATATCTTTAACAGCCTCCCTGCAAATGCTTATTTGAACAGGTTAATAGGGTTTCAGCTCCGTTACCAGGAGTTGAGTTCTCAAGTCATGGAATTCTCATGATTAAAATAAGCAAAGCAAAGCAGTGTATTAATAACCGGCCCTTGGTCGTGGATGTCCATTCTGCCTATGGAAAATGAATGCTTTGTTATATTTGCTTGTTTATTTTTTAGAAACTGGAGCTGTCCATCCTTGCAAGCATATTATTTTATATGGTCTTTTAATCCCATTCTTTCCCACTGTTTCTTTTCACAAGAATCTAGATAGAAGATGCTGCAGAAGACTCAGCGGTTCAATTAACGTCATGGTCATAATTGAAACCATGCCGGGCTGTTGTCTGTCTTGTAAAGAGAAATAGATGTAGTGCCTGCTGTTTGGATTGGAACATTAAACATTGTCCTTTGCGCTCTCTTTCTCTCTCTCTCTCTCTCTCTCTCTCTCTCATACACACCCTTGGCACAATGCAAAACATCCCCGAATCACCTAACACTACTAGCTAATAGTTCTGACCATGATTTTAAGGGGATGCTCACATTAAACTCTCTCAGTGTAGATAAGAGCTTTTCTCTGTTCAAAATATAGAAAAATGACTCAAGATAATCTTTAGTTTTAGAAGCCAAAGATCCTTGGGAGTTATTGATACTTATTCAAATGATTGATAAGACCTAGGTTACTGTGAAATTTATTAGAGAATGAAAAGAGAAAATGAGCAGTTGGGTTGACGTTCCTCTGCTCCTAACCCTAGAGAAAGCTCTCCTGGATCCGCTCAGGGGTGGGTCTGCCACCTTCACTTCAAGGCTCAAACCTGTCTCTCTCGCTCTTCTCCAGACCCTCAGGATTGCAGCCTCTCTGACAGGGCAAGAGCTCTTGTCAGCCAGCCCGGCTCAATTACTGCACTCCAAGATTTATACACTGTAGATGGAATTAAAACATCACTGAGGACTTCCAAGTTTATAAACAACTAAAGGGAAAAGAAATTGGGTGTTCGGTGAAGGCAAGACACTTGTATATTTTTGCAGGCTTGCCAGAGGCAGGGCGAATCCTTCAGAGATGGCAGCTGAGATGCTTCAGGCAGAAACACCTCGTGGGCAGGGCTGCAGCCAGGGGAGCGGGAATGTGGTTTTCTTCCTTAATGGAATTATCAATGACACCTGTTAGTGATGAGTCTCATGGCTCAGTTTATGACAACACGAGCTTACTATCTAAGACCCCAAATTCATGTACTTGCATAAATATACCTTAGTTTTCCTTGGCTAATTTTGCAGTGGAAAGGAGGCAGATGAAAAATTCTTGCGTACTCATCAGTAGATACACTCTATTTTTCGTACTCATGAGTTTTCTGACAATACATCTGCTACCTGGAAATACATAGTGATGCAACTATAATATACAGCTAGAACTTTCTTTGCTAGTTCTTCCATGTTGAACAGCTTTCACACCAAGATGAAAGTACTGGTGTAAAAATCTCAAATGCAAGAAAAAAAATTCACATACAAGAACTTACTGGAACCAAAGCCTAATCTAGAAGTATGTAAAACAAAACTGAAAAACCAAAACAAAGATAAAGCAAGAACTCCCTTTTCATTACCAAATTTCTTTTGGTGTGGTAGTTGTGGTAGTTGGAAAATAGTTTGTTGAGCTGGGAGAAAAGGAGAGATTCTCAAGGTCAGTTGCTAGCTAATGAAATAATTAAAAATCCAAACAGCTACACTTTGTGGTGGACAAGATTTATGTTGAGGACTCGTTTGAGAAATCTGAGAAGTCGCAGCTTGAAATCAAAGTAGTGGAGGGATATTTTTCCATTTATCAGCCCCGGGTTTCTCTCCTTTCAGTGGAATTTCCCCCTCCTGATGTTCGCCTGGAAAATTGCTCCCGCTCTGTGCTGTGGTAATACGGTGGTTATTAAGCCTGCGGAGCAGACACCGCTCAGCGCGCTGTACATGGGAGCCCTCATCAAGGAGGTAGGAGAGCTGACATCAGGAGTGGGCCCCACGCCCCTTACCGTTGGAGCCTGTAGAGCCTGTCGTAGCTACCATGGTGCCTCAGCTTTCACAACACGTGCTCCCTCCAATTCTGTTTCCTTAGGCTGGCTTCCCACCCGGAGTCATCAATATTCTGCCAGGATATGGGCCAACGGCTGGGGCAGCAATAGCTTCTCACATTGGCATAGACAAGATTGCATTCACTGGCTCCACTGAGGTGAGTACTTGAGGAACCGTGGGCTGAGGAACAGTCCTGCGAGTGAGTTGTTGTTGTTAGGTGCCATTGAGGCAGGTCCGACTCATAGCGACCCTATGTACAGCAGAATGAAACATTCCCCAATTCTGTGCCAGGCACACAATCTCATTTATGTTTAAGCCCATTGTTGCAGACACTGTGTCAATCCATGTAGTTAAGGGTCTTCCTTTTTTTCATTGACCTACCACTCTCCCAAACATGATGTCCTTCTGCAAGGATTGGTGCTTCCGGACATGTCCAAAATATGTAAGACACAGTCTATCCATCCTTGCTTCCAAGGAGCACTCTGGTTGCACCACTTCTAGGACAGATCTCTTGGTTCTTTTGGCAGTCCACGATATATTCAATATTCATCTCCAGCACCATAATTCACCATAGTATGGCAAACTGACAGACTTATGGGGATGTGAGTGAGTAGAGGGGTAAAAAGCACACTGAAAACAGTACCCACTGGCTGGACAGCAGCAGTCTAGTGGCTACCATAGTAGACAGTGCAGGTCTGTAAACTTGCTAATGTCACTTGATGCAGAGTTCACACCTGAACCTGATTAAACTGACTCATGTTCATTTCATTAAAAATTTCATCAAAGATTGATTAGTAGACTTGAAAGCTGATTGACAGTCAAAGGTTACTGAATTTTATATTTATCAAGAGTTAATCTAGTTTGTTGTCAACGAGTAACATTGGTTTCATTCATAGAACACCAGTAAATGTGAAAGTAGAAGTGCACGTTGACCCTTTGATGGCACAGAGTTCTGAGCATTTTTTGATACTCTCTATGTAAAAGCTGTCCTGGAGGCTGAGGTTCTTTTTTGAGTCAAGAATATGTGGAAGAAGCAATTGAAGAAGCTAGAAATCTAAAGTAGTCTCTGGTAGAGAGAATGGAGATACAAGATTCCTTTCTTGCCATCTCACCAGGTCCTCTAAATGCAAGGGGCAACTAAGTATGCCTCATGAGCCATAGGGATGATACAGAGCAGGGGTCAGCCGACTTTCTGTGAAGGGCCCGATAGACTTTGCAGGCAATGTGATCTCTGTAGACTCTGCAGACAATGTGTTACAACCTCTCAACTATTCCTTACTAGTACCAAGCATGGATAATGTATAAACTGGTGCTTGGGGCTGTGTGCAAGTAAAACTCTATTTATAGACAATGAAATTTGAATTTCATATAATTTTTACAAATAAAAAAACCTTCATTTTCCCTAAGATATTTAAAAATACAAAGACTGTATATACCTTGTAGGCCATACCAAAAATGGTAGTGGGGCAAATTTGGGTTGTAGTTTACTATTCCCTGATAGAATCACATGTGTGCTCAGAGAGCTTTATAAATTGTCACTCCAATATGTCTTTGATTCGGGTAACACATGATAAAAAAGAGAGTTCAAAATGGCATTCTCATTCTCTTACTATTAGGTAGCACTGTTCTGGGCCTGCACACTTCCTTTGTTCATTGGTAGTGTTTCAAGAAGAACCTCACAGAAAACATCATCATCAAACAGAAGTCTGCAGGTCGAGAGCAGTGTTGCCTAATAGAAAGAGAATGAGAGGAGTATTTGTCACTTAAAGTATACTAGTAGCCCCATTTAAAAACTAAAAAGAAATAAGTGAAACTAACTTTAGTAACAATTTAATCCAGTTTTCCCAAGGTATTATTTTAACATATCAATATAAAAATTAACATGATCTTTTTTTGCATTCTCCTTCATATAAAGTCTTTGGAGTCTGGTATATGATTTGCATTTATAGCACATCTCAAGTCAGACTAGCGATGTTTCAAGTATTCCACAGCCATATTGGCTGCTGGCTGGCATCTAGGACAGTGCAGGTCTAGGAAACTTGCTGATGTCAGTTGATACAGAGTGAATGAAACTTGCTACACCTGAGTCATGTTAATCTCATTAAAAATGTTACAGATGATTAAAAGACTTGAATGCTGATTTACAGTTAAAGGTTATTGAATTTTGTTTACCAAAAGTTAATTTTGTTTCTAAAACTTGTATTCTCCTTGTACTTGTTATAGTAATCTTGCAGTTTAATGAAATGTATAAACCACAATGTGAATGTGAAAGATAATTATTGCTCCTCTATAAACTGAGGCTACTGCTTTTAAAAATGTTTGTGAAGGACTAAATGCTAAGGCATACTTGCATGCAATTAGGAGTGGGCAAGAAAATTACAGAAGGTTGGGGAAAATTATAAATCTAGATAGAGCATATGCCTGGATTGCTTTGCAAATGTTTCTAAGTTCCCATTCCACATAAAGACACTGAAACCAGAACTCATAAATAGTATTTTAGTCATGTGGCTTAACCAGGAAGGACAAGGGGACCCATAATTAAAGTCCTTGAATCTGTGTCAAAAAACTGGAGGAGGAATACACTTATTTCAAAAACTTAAATAAAATAGTTATGATGTCTTTCTTTGCTTTAACCTTCCTTTTCTGTTAACTGACCAGTGGTCCTGACTGAGTCAGGGAAGAGGCTTCAACTGTGTACTTTTTTAATTAAAAATTTTAATAAAAATGAGAGCATAATATAAAAAATTGGGAAAAGTATTTTGTCATGTCAGTTCCTTCTGTCAGGAACTGTCAGGAACTGACAGGAACTGTTTGTCATGTCAGGATCACCTTCTTTTTGATAGCTACATAGTATACTTTTGCATCAGTATATGGTAATTTAATTAGTCCTCCATTAATGTACACTTCAGGGTTTGTTCTCACTTTTTTCGTATTACACAGGCTAGTGAAATAAAAACCTTTGGAGATCTAAGAATAAAATTTATTTGTATGTGTGTCTGTTGTGTGTGTGTGTGTATATATATATATATATATATCCATACATACATATATATAATATATTCTGTTGGACATATTTCTGGAAATGGAATAGCAAAATTAAATGTGTTTATATTTTATCTTGCCTACCAAGAATGCATTAGGGTGATGTTTTCACTTACAAGAGCTCTTTATATATTAAATGTTTTAATTTTAACTTTGTTGTAGAATTTATAAATATGATTACCAGCTAGTTTTTGTCTTTTGATTTTTATTTTTTTCACAGAGTTGTTTGCCATTTACAAGTTTTACATTTGTGTATAGTTGTATCTTTCAGTCCTTTCCTTCATGACTTCTGCATTTCCTGTCATCTTACAAGATGCCCCTTCCAGAAGAAACACATAGTTCTCAGCGCTTCTTCCACCACTTTTAAGGTTCTGTTTACACTTAAGTATTTAATCTGGTTGGAATTTATTTTCATTTATAATCACAGGCAAGGAATAAGTTCTTTTTAAAAAAATAAATGAATATTCAATAACTTCAATATCATTTATTCAACAATGTAGCTCTTTGCAACTCATTTGAATATAAAGTAAATTTCCGTATATACTTGTTTCTGTTTTAAGACTCCTAATTTTATTTATCTATTCTTGCACTAGTCCTGGGATGCCTTCATGAGTAGGCCTACTGAGATGTGTTGTAGTAGGGTTTCAGAACCTTTGACTACTGTAGCCTTTTTAATCTTTGAGATAAAACTTCAAATTGATTTTCTGAGACCCTTGCCTTTCTTCCAAAAACTCTCATTGGAAGTAACATTGGCATTACAGTACATGTCCATGTTAAATCAAAGGTATAGGCTGTCTTCACCACGTCAGCTTTTCATCTAGGAACATTGTGTACATCTCTTCGGTGATGCCACGTAATGATCATCACTGATATCATTCATATGGGTCTTAAGCATTTCTTGATAAATTAATTTCTAGGCATTTATTGGGCTGGGATTTAGCTCAGTTGGTAGAGCGCTGTGCTGCTGTCTCTGAGGTCCTGAGTTCTATTCCCAGCACCACAAAAATGGGAGAAGGACCTGGCAATCCACTCCCAAGGCAATCCCAAAACAGTCAGCCATTGAAAACCCTATGAGGGTCACTATGAGTCGATATCGACTCGACGGCACCTAACAACAACCTAACAGGCATTTAATATTTTCTTCCAAGATATTTAAATCTAAAACTGAGCACCTTTTTCAGAAGTTACAGTATCATGTACTGGAAAATTAAAGGTGTAACCTCATCCTTCAGCCCTGACAAGAAGTTGAATAGGAAGTCAGTAAGAACATAAGCACTTGTTATAGTTCTTGGATTCAGATCTGTTTTGTCACTAAAGATCAGTTTTCAAAACATTTTAAATGACTTTACTGAAGTATAATTTTGGATATTTTAAAACATGTCCATTTAAGTACCACGTATACACACTGATGTAACCACCACCTAAATCAGGACAGAATATTTCCACACCCTGAAAAGATTTCTCATGCCTCTCTTCGGCTAACATCCTTGGCTCCAGGCAACAACCCATACTTTATTACTTTCATTAACTAATTAACAATTCAATTTTGCCTATTCTAGAATTTTCTATAAATAAAACACTACAACATATACCCCTGGTCTTTTGCATGTGTGTGCATGGTATGTGTTTATGTTTTATTGTTATTGTTGCTGTTCAGCATTTAATGTATTGTTGATATTGTTAGATTGAAATACTCCAGCTTGCTGCGCACCTTGGTGTGTGCCTGTAATTCCACCCATTTGGAAGCCTGAGGTAGGAAAATTGCAAGTTTGAGGCTAGAGGCAGCCTGTTCACCTTAGTGAGATTTAGTCTCAAATTTTTTTAAAAAAATCAAAGTAAAAAAGGGTGCAGCTCAGTGATAGAGCACTTGCCTAGCACGTGTGAGGTCCTTGGTTCAACTCTCCAGTACTGCATAAATTAATAACATAAATTAATAAATAAGTATATCTTCCATCTTGGTTTTGTTTTTACTTTGTCCCACCTGGTGTTTTTCCCTCCTTCTTTTCCTGTCCTTTTGGATAAATTAATTTTGGTACTTCATTTTATCTTCTGATTTGGATTACTAGCTATACACCTTCAAAAGTGATTGCTTTAGTGTTTATAATACCCATCTTAAACATAAGTCCATCATTAAATACTACTATATAATTCATATATAATAACCATACAACACTATTCTTCCATTCTTCATCATGCCCTTCATTCCATTTTCTTGTAATTTACTTCTATATATGTTATATGCCTCACAGTACATTTCTGTTATATATTTTTTTCTGCACTGGGGGTTAAACTCAGAACCTCATGCACACTAGGTAAGTACTCCATCATTGAGCTGCACCCCAATGGCTTTTCATTTTTTATTTTGAGACCAGGTCTCACTAGGTCATGCAGGCTGCCTCTGACCTCAGACTCGTAGTTCTCCTGTCTCATCCTCCTGAGTCACAAGGATTATAGGGATGTGCCAGGGCACCTGGCTTTCTAGTATTATTGTTTTGAAAACTTGCTGATCTTTAAAAATTTTTTAGATGAGAAAACAAAATTATTTTACATTTACTCACATATTATCCACTGCTCTCTTCTTTTTTGGTGTAGCCCCTAGTTTCCTTCTGGTACCATTTTCTTTGCAAAAATCTTTCTTTAAGATTTCTTGTAGTGCACGTCTATTAGTGATGAATTCTCTGTTCTCTTTTTTGCCTGAATATGTCTTGGATTTGTCTTCCACTTTTTAATAACTTTTTTTTATGAGGAATTCCAATTCAACATGTTTTTTTGCTTCATTTTATTTTCATGACATTAAAGATACCTTTCTGTTTTTTTCTGACTTGTCCTGTCTGATGAGACTTTAGCCGTCATTCTTACCTTTGTTTTACTTTATTTTTTCTCTGACATCTTTTACTGTCATTCAGAGATTTGATTGTGATGTGCTTTTGTGTACTTCTTCTGGGGTTCATTAAAATTTTTGGATCTGTGAGTTTATGATTTTTATAAAATTTGGAAACATTTTGATCATTATTTCCTCCAATATATTTTCACTTCCTCCAACCAGTTGTCTTGTGCCAGTTGACATCATCCCACAGGTCAGTGAGGCTATTTCCATTTATTTTTGAGCCTCTCTTCCCTTTGAGCTTTGGTCTAGACAGCTTCGTTGTCATCTTAAAGTTCACCGACCTTCTGTGGTGCTTACTCTGCTTCAGATATTATATTTTTAAACTCAATAAACTCCATGAGTTCTATTTTGTTTTGTTTTGTTACTTAGGACTGAACCCATATGCACTCCACCACTGAGCTTTACCCCCAGTCCCTTTTTATTTTTATTTTTTTATTTTAAGGCAAGGTCTACCCCAGGCATCGAACTCGCAATTCTCTTTCCTCTGCCTCCTGAGTCACTAGGATTACAAGGGTGCAACACAGTGACCAACTTCATGAGTTCTTTTTTACATCTTAGGTTTCCTTCCTCATTGACCTGTTTTCCTTTTAATTGGTGGACATAATTATAATGCCTATTTTAAAGTCATTTATCTTTAATTTTAATATCTCTATCATTGCTAGATCTATTTCTGTTGACTAATGTTTTTCTTGGTTATGCTTCTTTTCATTTCTGTTAATTTTGGAAGGGTTGCTAGGCATTGTGGCCATACATTATTGAACATGCGTATTTTTTTCCGACTCTCAGTTAAGTCATTTGCAGCTCAGCTTGGCTCTTCTGAGACTTATTTTCTAATTTCGTTAAGATGAGTTTATTTTTCTTAATAAGTTGAGAGCCTTCTGGGGTTTGTACTAAATACCTGCAGTGTTCAACAAGGTATGAGTTCTGGGAATTATTCAGCAGACAAATTACCTGATATTTTTCTTTGCCTAATCTCATGGACTCTCATCCTGTGTACTCCAGTTTAGCATTCAGCCAAAGAGTCAAACGAGTGCCTTTGCAGATTTATGGGCTTCATTGTTTCCTTCTGGTATTCATCCTCTCACATTTTAGCCACTCTAGCTTCTGTGCGCGTTGATCTCTCTTGCATCAACTCAGTAAGACCATCACGTTCTGCTTTGGAGTGCTTACCCTGTACTGCGATCTGGAAAGCCTTTTGGCAAAAATGACTTCTCTTGTTTGTTCCCCTTGAATCTAGAATCACAGTCCCACATGGCCTTTGATTTTCTTTCTCTAGGTTTCATGCTGATCACATCTCCCTTCTCATAGTTTATTCTAGTCTCAAGTTGGATATGTTATAGTCTTATGTGAATAACATCTTAAAGAGTGCAACCTCAAAGACATTTGGATTCAGAAAAGTCTTTGGTTTATTTAGTACAGAATATTTAAGTACTTTAGTCTCATAAATAACTCCTCATTATATTTGGATGATCTGATTTGCTTATCAGTTTAGTGTTGATTTTATAAGTTTAGTTTCAGAAGGTGGCAATTTATGGTCATATGTACAGGTTTAGGATGAGGGCATTCTGTCTGGGGTCTGTCCCTTTGGCCTTCTCACTACTTCAAGTGATATCTGATAAAAGGCATTCTATATATTTGCTAGCTACATGAAGGAGAGAAGACTGAAAGCTTTTAAATAAATAAATAAAAGCTTAATTGAAGAGATTTCTTGTTGTTGTGGTTTGGTGCCATTGAATTAAGTCTGACTCATAGTGATTCTATGTACAACAGAATGAAACACTCCCCAACACTGTACCATGCAGAACATTATGTCAGACAGATGGTGATATATCAATGGAACACTGCCCTCTAAAACACCACAACAAATTAGGATTTACTGCCTTTTACTTTGTAACTATACAATTGTAGCCCAGCCACCTAATTCTGTACAAAATCAAGTTAATAATAGCATAACCTGCTTCAAAGGTCATGGGAATTAAATGCAAGATGAGTTGGAAAATAATTGTTGTTATGTGCCGTTGAGTGGGTATCCAACTCATAGCGACCCTACATACAACAGGCGAAACACTATTGTCAGTGCTTCTGTGCTGTTGATAGAGTTTTCTATGGCGGATAGATTTTTGGGAGGGGGTTGACAGGTCCTTCTCCCGGAAAATAATTAGCAGTAAGCAAATGTTAGTCTTTAATATGACATCAGTATTTCAAGAAAGGAACTATCTCTAGGTAATCTGGAAAGACTTCAAGAAGAAGATATTTGATGGAGGTCGTATTGGATATGGACAAGAAGAGTTAATTGGGAAGAAAAAGAAGCATCAGTCAAGAACTAGCAGCAGGAGTACAGGAAGTATTAGTGGAGCAGAGCAGGAATTGGGAAGGAGTCACAAAGAAAGGTTGATAGGTAGATGAACTAGAAAATAATATTGTGCACATCAAGCCATTGGAAAGAATTCTGGGTTAAAAACAGGCCAAATCTAGACAGCCTTTCAAACAGACATCACAAGAAAATGACACCATTTTCCTTTATAAATATAATTGCAGAAGTCCTAAACAAAATTCTATCAAACAGGATTTAGAAATATCTAAAAAGAATTATATTAGTATGACCAAGTGGAATTTATCCCAGGAATGCAAGTTTGGCCTATTATCCAAAACAATCTATGTAATACAACATATGAATAGAATAAAGGTAAAAAACCATGTGATCATCTCAATAGACATAGAAAGCCACCACACAGAAACTTATATACAAATGTTCATAGCAACATTATTCCTAATTATCAAAAAATGAAAACAACCCAGATATCTATCAGATAATGAGCTGATAAATGAAATATGGCATATCACTACAATAGACGATTCAGTTATAAAAAGGAGTGAAGTGCTTACGTGTTATAGCATGGATGAAGGTTGAAAATGTTAAGTGAAAGAAGATCATAACAAAAGGCCACATATTATGATTATATTTATATGAAATGTGTGGAATTAGGCAAAGGCACAGATAGAATCGGTTAGTGATTGCCAGGGGCCTATGGGAGAGGAGCATAGGGAGTGACTGCTAATGTATATGAAGTTTCTCTTGGGGATGATGAAGTGTCCTGGATTTGGATAGTTGTAATCATTGTGATGGTTGCACAACTTTGCTAATATTCTAAATAAATCACTGCATCGTATCCATCAAAAGGACAGATTTTATGGTGTGTGAGTTACATCTGCATAAAACTTGAAAGTTGATAATTCAGTTTAAGACTTTAAATGTTGAATATTAATAGGCAACACTGATCGAACACTTACTTTATGCCAGTTCAGTGCTTTGCATGCATTATCTCACTCCATCATCAGGACAACCCTAGAAGGCACAAAAGTAAGCAAAATGTAACTGGGAAGGTCTACATTACCTGCCCCTATCACATGCTAGTAAGTTACGGGGCTGAGTCACACCCAGAGCCAGTACACATCTTATTATTCCAGTGCCTCTCGGACTAAGGGACTATACACCATCCCATGGGAATGACATCTCTGGAGGTATTTAGATAAGATAAATTTCTCAGTGGAACATGCTTTGTTGAAAGAATAGTTGGAAGTATTTAAATCTAAAAGGGCATAAACACTATTCTAACTCAATTTTTTTCCTTTTTCTAAAATTCACTTTAAAATCATATCTTTAGCCTCTTTAAATGTAATATGATTTGTTATAGGACTTCTCTGATATAGGACTTAAGATTTTAAACCCATGTTATCCCAAGTCGTTTCCACAAACCTTTATGGTGCACTAAACTGTCAAGCACTGCTAGAATTTGGAGCGGCAAAAGTGAGATACGTAATTCAGTGTAGCCTAGGCAATAGTTTGTGAATGTCTATCACAGTGTGGTGTGACAAGGAGCATGGAGGAAGAGAAGGCTGTACCATTTTATTTTAAAATTTCCTGATTTTGAGGATGCTTTTTAACAAGGTAGAACTAAAATTTTCTTAATGGATACAAGTTTCAAATGTATTTGTGCATCTAGGAGAAATGTGATTACTTCAAGATATTTACATTTGAATGAAAACTTGCTCCATTAAAAGTTAATAATATTTTAAGGAAAAGATAATTCTACACCTTAATTCCACAGCTGTTTAATATTCACAGCTGGGAATCATTTAGGTCTACCTTCCTTTTATCACTGATCTCTTTACAGAAAATGAAATTGTTTTATATGGGAACCAAAGTATAAAAGGAACTCGGAGGAAAGGACTGCCAGCTGTGGGGACCCTCATGAGTAATGTATTGCTGGATATTGGTAGATAATCAACTAATTGGTGGTATCGTTCAATTCTCAGAGGTATTTCCCATGCCAGTTATTAAGGACTATCACTTTCCAAAAAGTTGATAGGTATTTTTCTGGAATGTAGGATGGTAGATTAGGTTTTACTGTTCCCTCTTAGCAACAAATGTTAATTTTTTACTTCTTATCATTCTGATAGTTCTACTTTTAACGGGCATTTAAACTCCAGAGGCACACAGTTTATACTAATTCAGTGCCCATCCTTAAAAGTCTCTCTGGTAAAACATGAAAAACCTTTTAGATGGGGAGTTGAGGAAAAACACAGTCATAAGTACCTAATTCATACCAGATGGGACATTATGAGGAGTTGGTGTTTGTGGGATTTTCTGGGGTCTTCCTCACTTGGAAAGGTAAGCCAACATTGTTGGTTTGATGACTGCTAAACATGTAACTTTAATGTTCTAGTTGAAAGCAGGTTATATTTAAGGAATACAAAAGAGTGTAAAAATAGGTAAAATATTAGGTTTTCCTCTCCAGCTATTTCCCATAAGTCATCGTTATGTTCTTCAGGTTATATTACTCTCCATCACATTCTGGCCAAGTTAATTTCCATCTACAAAGCTACGTCAGTGACTTACCATAAGCAAAAATCATTTCTGAGCTGTACAGCTGGTGATCAATTTGATCAACAAAGGCTCATAGAATTTTACAATAGCTTAGGAAGTTTAGAGCTTTGCTGTAGTTCAGCTTGAGTTAATTTCCCTCCATCTTTTACTTTAGACTTTCTTAAAGGAAAATGAAGTACTCCTCAGCGCTTTGCTAAAATGAAACTTGAAAGAGCACTTGTATCACATTATACTTTACCTTTCTCTAAAAAATAAGTAGATGAAGTGACACTTTTTAAATAAGAAATTCAAGCACAGTCTTCCAGTTATACAAACAAGATTATACAAGTTATACAACTTATACAACTTATACAAGTTATACAAACAAGATTAACTATGTCAGAGTTATATCAGAAAACAAGACTTAATTTAAATATCCATAATGGTTATATGCATTCATTCACAGTACAGGTTATTATTTAATTTTTGCAAGACTCAAATTTCCTATCTGTAGATGTATTATTGGTATGTGCCGTCAAGTTGGATCCGGTTCATAGAGACCCTAAGTACAGCAGAAGCAACTACCCAACAGTGCTATGTACAGGATCTTTTTGTATTTGAGCCCATTGTTGCAGCCACTGTGTTCTCATTTTGAGGGGTGCCACATCAGAAAATAGAGGTCCCTGGGGCTTTACTCCATTCCCATCATTAAGGTCAGCTCAACTTTGAGGAGGCAACTCTTCCCCAGTCATCTTTTGAATACCTTCCAACAGAGCGGGCTTATTTTCCAGCACTATATTTACAGTGCATATCTGCTATTCATAGGGTTTTCAGTGGCTAATTGTATTGAGAGTGGGGTGCCAGTCCTTCTCCCTAGTCCTTCTTTGTTTGGAAGCTCAGCTGAAACCTGTCCACCATGGGTGGCCCTGCTGGTGTCTGAAATACCCGTGGCATAGCTTTCAGCATCGCAGCAACATGCAAGCCCCACAGCATGATAAGCTGACAGACACATGGGGGATCTGCAGATAAGGGATGAAAAATCCATACCTACTTATGGATTGTGAGGATGAAAGACATGAATATAAAGTGTTTAGCACAGGCCCTGATTCTTAGTAAAATGTCAGTACATATTAACCATCATTATTTCCTATTTCTTTTTGAGTGAAGTTTACAGAACAGTTTGTTCTTGGGAAGCACGGTATAATAGAAGGGGCACTGGATTCAGCCACGCATGGATCAGACCCCAGCTTTCTTGCCGTGTGAATTCTGGCAAATCATTTAGCCTCTCCTGCCTTTCGTTTTTCTCATCTCTTTGGAGGGGCCTATGAAGAACTCCACATGGGCTTATCTGTGAGTGGAAATAATTTATTTGAAAGTTCCAGTCATATTGCTTGGTACATTGTTAGGTCTCAGTAAATATTAGTTGAACCCGAAAGTTCCATTTGCAAATAATGTCTGTTGAAAACTAATTTCTGCTCTCCTCTGGCAGCTTTATTCTCCTTTTATTTGTTTTATGGCTTTTATAAATATTTTCCAAATATTTTTGGCTTCTAGTAAGGGGTGTGTGTGTGTGTGTGTGTGTGTGTGTGTGTATGCACGTGTACACACGTGTATCTTTGTTCTTCCATTTTACTTTTTGGAAGATTGCCTGTGTGCTTGCTTGGATAAACTGATTTTTTAATCCTTTTTCTTTTTAGGTGACATAGTACACAATTTATAATGTGGTGCTGGGTGAGAATTTTGGGTACCTGTTAAGGAACTCACTTATGAGTCCTTGCTGTGGCCTAGAGTGGGGGCCAGTCCTTCAACCTGAGTTTGCCAGAATCAAATTCTGTTGTAAGGAGGAATTTCTTTTCCGAAAAATGTAATATAGTTACCATTGTTTTTCAGTAGTTGTTTCAAGAACACTTCATGTATAATGGTAGTAGTGGGAGGTACTTATTAAAATCCAGATCTCTGAACCCAAGATCTTCTAAATTAGAACATTATACTTGGAAATGGGTGTCAGACACTATGGCTCATGCCTGTAATCCAGTGACTCATGAAGCAAAGGCAGGAGGAGCACGAGTTTAAGACCAGAGGCAGCCTGCACAACTTAGCAAGACCCTATTTCCAAATAAAAAATAAAAATAGGCCTGGGAGTGTGGCTCGGTGGTGGAGCAATTGCCTCGCATGTGTCAGGCCATGGGTTCAACTCCCCAGTACATCAACAACAACAACAACAACAAAAAAAAAAAAAAAAAAAAAAAAAGAAGGAAGAATCACTGGTTTACACACAGAATGTGACTAGTTGGCTCATACTCCAGAACATGTGCCCAAGTCCCTTTAAGAAAAAAAACCCATAGTTGTGAGTTTGTGAACGGAAAGGTGCTATACACATTGTGTTCCGTGTGCAGTCTCATTCCAGCTATTATATCTCTCCTAAGCACTTTTAAGGAGGCTGGGGTTTGTCTCAGTTGGTAGAGTGCTCTGTACTCTCTGAGGCCCTGGGTTCAATCCCCAGCACCACAGAAACAGGAGAAGGACATGGCAATCCACTCTGGAAACAATCAGCCATAGCACCCTGGCATCTGATGCGGCCTGATCTCAGAAACTAAGCAGGGTTGGCCTGGTTAGTCCTTAAACTACCTGGGAATACCATGTGCTGCAGGCTAGGGAAAAGGATCTGGAAAGCCACTCGCAAAACAATCTGCCATTGAAAACCCTGTGAACAGCAGAGATGCACAGACAATAATGCCTTACATGGCACAATGTCTGGAAGTGTTTTGTTCTGTTGTACATAGGGTCATTAGAGTCGGACCCATCTCAACAGCACCTAACAACAACAAATACTTTTGGGGAAAACAAGAGTTCAGAATGTGCTTATTAAGGGAAAGACATGGCCCAAAGCATTTCCTGTTCTCATAGTTATTCAACAAAGAAACAAACAACAAATGCCATTATTGAATTAGTTTGCAAAATCTAGAAGTTCGTATACACTGCAAAATTGTATGATATTGGCAATATGGCTGATGAGGGCAGAGGAGCTAATTGAAATGTGAGCAGAGCTCTTTGATTATCTTTCTCAGAAACAAGCTGGAATGCACCCAGTGCAATGGTAAGGTAGTAAGACTTATTTCGGTAAGCTACTCCTTAGAAACAAGTAACATAGCCTCTCCTTTGCCACTCTTCAATCTGTTTATAGTGAATTTATTTTCCCTTATTCCTCATCCCCATATACTGGAGCAGCCCTTGAGCTCAGAAAGTTGCTAGTGAGTTTCCTAGCTGCAAAAGAGAGATGACTTGAATAATCTTAGAACTAAGATTCATCTACCACCCGCAGCCGTAGCCCTGTGGCTTCTGATCCCATCAGATCTCGGAAACGAAACGGGGTCAGGCTTGGTTGGTACTTGGATGGGAGACTGCCTGGGAACACCAGGTGCTGTAGGCTTGGGAGAAGGACCCAGCAACCCACTCCCGAAAAACAATCAGCCACTGAAAACCTTATGAATAGCAGAGAAACATTGATAATAGTGTTTCAGTTGTTGTATGTAGGGTTGCCATGAGTCAGATACTGACACGATGGCAGCTAACAACAACAACAAGATTCATCTGCCTGCAGCTGTCTCACTGTGGCGTCCAATCCCATCAGATCTCGAAAGCTAAGCAGGGTCAGGGCTGGTTAGTACTTGGATGGGAGACCACCTGGGAATACCAGGTACTGTAGGCTTGGGAGAAGGACCCGGCAACCCACTCCCAAAAGAACAATCAGCCATTGAAAACTCTGTGAATAGTAGAGAAGCACTGACAATAGCATTTCATAGGGTCACTATGACTCGAATATGGACGCAAGGGCACCTAACAACAACAAACAAGATTCATCTTTCAGCCAGTGAGCATTTGGATTCTCTGCTGTATATTATATGCCAATGACAGGCATTGGCATATAAAGGTAGCCTTAAATTCCCCCGTATTTTACAAATGAAGGAATCAGGTTCACCATTCATACACAGCACAGAGCTGATTATTGGTAAAAATTGCCTGTTGATACAGTCTTTACAAACTTATTTCTCCCTTTTCTCTTTCTTCTGTGCTCTAGAGCTATTCCCCAGAGGATTTTATAGGTTTGGCAGAGCTCCAGTGCCATCTCGCCTGCAGGCTAGCCCTGTGGCATCCGGTCCCGTCAGATCTCGGAAGCTAAGCAGGGTCGGGCCTGGTTAGTACCTGGATGGGAGACCGCCTGGGAACACCAGAAGCTGTAGGCTTGGGAGAAGGACCTGGCAACCCTCTCCCAAAAATCAATCTGCCATTGAAAACCCTATGAACAGCAGAGAAGCACTGACAATAGTGTTTTCCCTGTTGTACAGAGGGTCACTATGAGTTGGTTACCAACTCGATGGCACCTAACAACAACCAATGCCATCTCACTGTACCACTGTGCCTCCAGGACAGTTATGTCCACTCCACATGGAGTGTTCCATGGAGCCTAGAGAATCAGCTGATGAATTCCTAAGAAATTTCACCCTCCACGCTTAGTTAGCCAGATTTTTTTCTCAAGAACTTTTTGTAGATTTACTCCCTACCTGCTTAAAGGAGTATTCCTTAGGGACATTTCAAGGTTTATTTCAGTCCTGAGTGTTGGTGTCTGAACATGGAAATTAACCATCATTTCCCACCCCAACTCTCTTCCTTCCCCGTAAGGCCATCAGTTTTTGAAATTTTTTTTTTTATCTAGCTGAGCTATTAAAATTTTTAACAATATGAATGTAATCAATTAAATCAACACAACTAAAGTAATCAAGTAATCAAGTAAATCAACACAATCTTTTATTTAGGAAATGTCCCTGAAATGGCACACTTCAAATTATTAACCTATCTTTTGAGCTCTAGACTTTGAACTGGGGAGTGGACATCTCTACCTAAATATCCATCACATACCAGACAAAATGAGAACTCCTTAGGGTAATACACAGTCAACTCCTGACCTGGCCCCTGCTTCCCTCACCACCACCGTGTCCTGACCTACCCTTGTATGCTAGCCTTATGAGGCTGCTTTCAGGTCCCCAAATGTGATATGTCTTTACAGTTCTGTGGCTTTGCACATGCCATTTCTTCTGGCCAAAATGAACTCTCTTCCCAAATGTACCCAGTGAGTCCTTACGCCAGTGATTTTTACCTACCCTCTGTGCAGATAATTGAGAACTGATCGACTTTTATAATGACTGTGATGCCTTATTCTTCAATTTGTTATTCAAAATGTTGCTTCATTTTGTTCCAGTCTTCTTAGTTTATAGTACTGGCTACTGATGTATTATTTGTTTTCACTAACCTCTGTTTAAGGAAACAGAGGTTTCCTTTTTCCCTTTCGGGATCTAATTATTTTTTTTAAAAGTTGTTGTTGTTGTTAGGTGCCATCCAGTCTGTGTCTGACTCATAGAGACTCTATGTACAACAGACAAAACACTATCATCAGTTCTTCTCTGCTATTTATAGAGTTTTCAATATTTGATTGTTTTTTTGGGAGTGGGTTGCTGGGTTCTTCTCTCAAGCCCACAGCACCTGGTGTTCCCAGGCCATCTCCCGTCCAAGCACTAACCAGGCCCAACCCTGCTTAGTTTCCAAGATCTGATGGAATCGGATGCCACGGTGCTATAGCTGCAGGCTTTAAAAAATTACTTGATTCTTAATGTATTTATTTGACTTTGAAACCATTGCACTGTATCTTAAATAGTCAGATGTGCTCCATATAACTTCTCTTTGAATAATCCATACAGGACAACAAAGAGATGTATGGCATCATTGATCTAATAAAGTCACATTTCTTATTGTTTAATCTGTCTTTCTTAGCAGCTGTATTGGGGTATGATTTATATACAGCAGATTTCATATATTTAAGAGTACAGCTTAGTAAGTGTAGACACGTCTCGATCTACCTGTGAACCTGCCAGTACGGTTCAGACTGTGTACGCTTATCCTCTCACAGGTTTCGGAGTGCTCCTCTAGTCTCTCCCATCTCTCCCTCCACCCCCATGCCCACCTTCCCAGGTAATGATCTGCTTTCTCAGTAGACTACTTGTATTTTCTAGAATTTAATATGAATGGAAACATACACTATGTCATGATTTGAATATAAAGTATCCCCCGAAGGTCATGTGCTTTACTGTTCAGTTCCCGACTGGTTGGCTCTGTCCTGAGAGGTTATGAAACTTTCAGAGGCAAGATTCTTGCTTTGTAGAAGTAGCTCCCTGGGGGTGAGCCTTCAGAAGTTTTTACCCTGGACCCACAGCCATGGTCACTCTCTATTCCTGGTATGCCATGGTGTGAGGTTGTCTAACACAGGCTGTGCCACCACTGCCACCATGCCTGTCCTGTTGGTTTTCTAGACTGATTCTCTAACTGCAAGCTTCCAATAAACCTCCCTCTCTATAACTTTGGGTTGGTTTTTCTGCCATAGTGACAAAAGCTAACTAATACACAGTATCAACCCTTTTGTCTATTTTTACTCAGCAAAATTAAAGATCCATCCATGTTGTTGCATGTGTCAGCAATCCTTTTTATTGCTGAGTAATATTCCATTTTAAGGATATATCACAATTTGTTTATCCAGTAGCTGTTGATAGGCATGTGAATTGTTTCCAGTTTGGGACTACTACAAATAAAAGCTTCAAAGAGCATTCATGTAGAACTCTTTGTATGGCTATATATGCCCTAAATACATAGAAATGGGATGGCTAAGGCAGGTAGGTTAAGAAACTGCTGAACTATTTTCCAAAGTGATATGCCATTTTACATTCGTACCAGCAATGTCAAA